>JANHFK010002418.1:116068-129284 GCA_036250565.1 Sibynophis collaris | reverse complement strand
TCTTCTTCTTCTTCTTCTTCTTCTTCTTCTTCTTCTTCTTCTTCTTCTTCTTCTTCTTCTTCTTCTTCTTCTTCTAGCGAAGCAGTCAAGGACAGTTTATTTATTTATTTATTACCTCACAGCAAATTTAAAGTTTCCCTCAAATATGCTGATTGCAGTTTGGCTACATAAGAACTCACATTTAGAAGACAAGCTTGCTGATTTTAGATGTAGTGTGTTTGTATGTTTTTATTAATATGGATGAAGTCTTAAACTACTCCAGCAGGCACCAGACCCTCATAAATTTTCTTCAGACAATCAGCCAACTCCCTTAATGAGATTGAAGTTCACTTGTTTTTTCTTTCTTTTTCTTTTTGCCTCTCTTTCAAAATCAGCAGCTTTTCTCTGGAAAATGCTTCAATAATTTTCTCACTTATACCCTAGTTGTCTTTCATTGGTGTGAGAGAGGTTGGTAAACATAATGAGTCATCTTCTCCAGCTAGCTCTTAGCCTTTTTAGGCTAATTCCTGTAACAACAGATGTTCCTGGCAAATTTGTCAAGCCTGTTAATTGTTCTAGTCATTCTGACCCTCATCAATATTTTATATTAAGTATTTGTTATGTTATTCATACTATGGTGATATAACATATTTTAAAACTAGATAATTCAGTTTTTCATTTTCTGGTGTTTCATTGGAATAGATACTAATATGCAGTACGGATATTTATCTATGGATGACTAATTTTATGAAACAGCAAGCAATAAAGAAAATTGTAAAGAACCAGGCACAAAGGCTAACCCAACAGTACACGGAAAACTGATCCAATTAAATCATACATTTGCTATTCATCTCTTTTAATTAATGCTTTGCTGCCTTCTCTACACCCACATTAAAAGAGCCAAGAATAATGGCTCTTGGCTCATATACATTAGCATGACACAAGTCTCTATTAACCTTGTAAAGAGGAGGATGACAGGAATAAAAAGGCATTTATGTGACAAAAAAGCAAGAACTCATATCTGGCATTGCACATGCTGTGCAACTCAGACTCTCTGCCATGACGCTTCCCAAGTTCTGCTAAGTGAACAGAGTTAGTTTTTAAGGCGCTAAGAGTTGCTCAAATTAGGGGAGATATCAGAGGCGGCAGCAAACATTTTTTAAAAGAAAAAATGATAAAAAATTATTTTGTAACAATATACTTACCCTGGCTGTTCTTTAGGTTGCACATTTATTTCCAAGAGTATCGTTTAATACAGGGAGGACTTCAGCGGTGAAATCCCCCCAGTTCTATCCAGCTCGCCAAACCAGTAGCGATGACGGTGGAAGGCTCTGTCCACCCGCTGGGACATTACGCCCCATTTTTAAACCATCTGCTCATGCGCAGAAGGTTCTGCACATGCACAGAATAGGCGTATGTGTGCGCTCGCGCATAGGAGTAGGCCCAAACTATTAGCGAAGGTAAGTAGATTTCACTGCTGGAGGCCTTCAGACCACAATACTTATAATATATGGAGTCACTGGTTATGCTATACACATTATTACAATAGCTTTCAACTATTTTGAGGTCATGATGCAGCTGCATCAATGCATCAAACATACTTTTGCATTCATTAAAGGAAGAGATAAACCATTTCAAACATGCCATTTATGTAACTAATGGAAGTTTACCATGCATAGAACTGGATTTCATTCCACTGAAGAAACTGAATGTGCAGTATGTACAGTATATGCCACATACATGTGATTGATTGTGCAGCTAATTCACATGAATTTGGGGCTTGTTTATACAACCAACTGCATATACTTGAGCCGTTGCAGTCCTACTTCTCTCTCACATTTCTGCAGACACTTCTGTTTCCTACCAAAAGTAGGTAAATAAATAGCATTTAGGCATCTCCCCAGGAGTTCAATTTTTTCACTCTAGGCTTTAATTTGCAACATATTTAGTTTAACGAAGAACCATTTTTCCTGGATTCTAGCAAATGTTTCCACAATATGTGGTTAGGTGAATCTTTAACAGCTGGCAGCAGCTGGAATGTAAATACATAAAGCTTTCCCCATCGATATTATTGGATTCATAGCTCACACTAAGCTAGGGTTTGTTTTATCATGGTTAATAGGCTAAGCTAAGCTGATTGGCTTTACATATTATGTTGAATCATAAATAATATTTACAGAATTTAGTAATTGGATTTACACTATGCCAAAACCAAACAAATCACATGTTTGGTGCAATGCTTGAATCCTATCAGTGTCTAAAGCTAGGAAGAGACAAACTTGTGGCATTGCTGCTTGTCATGCAGTTCTTGTCATATAAGTCTTCAGGAACTGTAATATTTTTCTTTCAGTAACTTCAGAGTGAGGCAGAAATCTGGTTTCACTGGTAAGAAAAAAAATATATAAGAAGACTTTAGGCATAATGTGTTTACTTGTTTATTGAAAGTGGTTAAGGTGTAAAGTACAATTTGTGATTAGGCAAGAAATGAACACATTTGATTGATAATCAGAAGGCCACTGAAAAACTCTGAGGGGGTTTACTTTATAACAAAATCATAGTTTGGTTTGTTTGTGGCTTAGATGATATAAGTATCCATTTATTCTAAACTTTGGTTAGCAAGCCATGGTTTATTATCTTCATGAATACATCTCTATATCAGAGGCTTTGATCAACATATGGGGTTTTTTTTTTTAAAGATGATATAGTTGTAGGGAGACAACCCAAGGAAAGGTCTATATAGAGAAATAAGCCATTAGTACATATTGTAAGGATCCTGTGGGAAGATCTGGAGTCCTCAGTGAATGCCTGAAAAGAACAGAACACAATGGCAGAAGGGGTGGGTGACTTTGAAAAGACACTTCATCATTGGAGATCTTCAAGGATAGTTTCATGAACTAGTGCAGTGATGGCTAACCTTTTCCAGAATGAGTGCCCAGAGCGCATGTATGTGTGTGTGAATGCGCATTCGTGTGCCCAAACCTCCAAAATGTAATGTGTGCGCTTGCCCCCATGTATGCCCCCCCGCATGTATGCCTCCCACATGTGTGTCCCCCTGCCTGTGCTTCTCGCATGCATGCGTGGTCCCCCAACACACGCCTTGACCCCCTTGCATGCATATGAGCCCCCCCAAGCCCATACAGCCCCCCGCACATACCCCGCACATGCATGGCAGAAGCTGGCCAGCGGGAGGTGCGAGCGCATGCGTGGTGGAGCTGAACTGAGGCGACGGCTCGCATGCCCACAGAGTGGGCGATGCGTGCCATAGGTTCACCATCACAGAACTAATGTGTTGTAGTGGAGAAGATATAAGATTAGGATTATGAAAACGAGGTTCAACTCCACTTTCAATCATACAAACTCACTGGATGATTTTAGACTAGTGGTCATGATCTCTCAGGAAAACCATGTTTATCCTGCTGGCTGGGGAATTCTGGGATTTAAAACCCACATATCTTAAAAGTTGTTAAGGTTGAGAAACAATGTTAAATAAGACTCTGCATGCTTTAAAAATTCTTAGAATTAGAAAACCTCCAGAGCTAACACGAGCGTAACATTCTACTAAACCAGTCCAAACTTTTTTTTTTTAGATTTCCATCCAATCCTGTAGAAAAATATGCTCCTGTGGCATATTTATTTATTTTATGACAGGCTCCCACAGAAGCCTGAAAAAAATTAGGCTGCTTTAGTAAATAGCAGAGAAATGTTGTGTTTGTGCGCAACAGGTCTAAAATATTATTTTGAAATCATTTCACAAGAAATCATAGCTATAGTGCTATATATATATATATATATGGCCTTCCTTACCAGAGTAAAGACAGGATATAAATCAAATAAATACTCTGAATAGCTGCTGTTGTAGAAATTGAAGGAAAGAGTATCGAGTAAGCTGCCTGGCATACATAACCTACACAAAGAACTGGAAGCAGTGAAAATGGCAATCAAAGATCTGTTTCTTATTAAGAGGACTGGAAAGAATTTGGGAAAATCTGTTCTGAGGAAAAGTTATAGACTGTTTAGTAGCCAAGGAAGTTTCAGCTAAATACTAAGAAAGGTAAGCAAGCTCAAGGATATTCAAGTACGTTTAACCAGTTATTTGCAAAGCAACACTTTATTGTCTTCTTAACATAATTGTTTTGATAAATACTTAATTTTATTCATTAAGGCCTGGCTACACTGCATCCTTTAAACTGTCCCATCTTTTGCTCATGCCAGCTCAGTTCTAAACTGGGTTTTTAAAAAAATCCTTTCTGGATTGAGACATTTGGCAAAAAAAAAATCAGTTCAGATTTCAGGCTACTCCATCCTCGCATGGACAAATTTCTCTGTTGATATGCCCTCTCACATTTATTTTCCAGAAGGAAATTAACAATCTTTTTCCTTCCTGTGATGGGTCTTCCTGAAGAGTGTGTGTGTTTATGTGAGCTGAATGATCATGACCAGTCTAAAATCACCCAATGAGTTTTTATGATTGAGAGTGGACTTAACTCTGGGTCTCACTGTCTGTATCCTACATCTTCATCATTACAATACATTGTATTAAATACACACATAGTTAAAATGTATCAAAATGCACACAGAGGCACAACAACAAGTTTTTAAAATATAAAAATCCCTTCCTGTGCCTAATACCGGTAGGAGTTTTGTAATAGCATTTGCCTAGCATGTAGAATATTGCTGGTTTGAGAGTTGGCAAAATGATTTCAATGCTGTTTTTTACCCCTGTAAGCTACCTAACGGTCAGTGGTTTATTTAAATGTATTTAAATTAGGAACAACAATGTTATGTTTCATCATTTTGCCAAACTCTTAAAAAAAAAAAAGAGGGTGAGTCCATTGAATAATTGATAGAAGTGATGAAACATCAATTGAATTCTTAGAGCAAACAAATTACAGAAGCTTTATAAAGCAAGAATGGACACTGAAGTGGCTTCTGAAATAATATTGAATTTTTAAAAAGATCATTGCCTAAAATTAGCAGTATAATTTCCCACAATTTCTCTTGGCCTGTAACCCTTAATGGCAGGTTTAATATTAGCATAGATTCATAATAAAAACCAAGGGGTCCTCCATCCTCCACAAGCCAGGAAAAGGTGGGAGGACTTAGGCAGTGGTGGGATTCAAATTTTTTTACTACCGTTTCTGTGGATGTGGCTTGGTGGGTGTGGCTTGGTGGATGTGACAGAAGAAGGATACTGTAAAATCTCCATTCCCTCCCCACTCCAGTGGAAGGTTACTGCAAAATGCCTTTTCCCTCCCAATCAGGTGGTACTTGGAAGGCAGAGAATAGATGGGGTAGGGGCCAGTCAGAGGTGGTATTTAACGGTTCTCCGAACTACTCATAATTTCTGCTACCGGTTCTCCAGAACTGGTCAGAAACTGCTAAATACCACCTCTGGACTCAGGGCTATTACATGCATGTGCTAAGTAACATAGTTCTATCTCCTCACTATATTTTTTTACCTTCCCCTCCAAAGTTAAATGTGACCCATGACTGAAAAGCCTGCCCCTGTTGCTAAGTAGAAAAGGTTGGTTTTGGTGGTAGCCATTTTACAGATAAAAGTATTATAGTTAAGAATGCATTTGTTAAGTGTGAGGATGGGTGAGGTCTCATAAAATCTGGCAGGGAATTCTACATATAAGTCACTTTAGGTTTGCTTTCTTTACAGGGCATTTAGTGAAACGGGAGTATCATTGTTTCAAAGTAATAAACAGTCCTAGAAATAATTTGAAATTTCAAAAGCAGTTTGTGATGGTAATTATCCGCATCTGAATGAGCTGTTAAAGAGTAAACAATTGTATTGAGGATTTTTTTAAAAAAATTACTTATCCCTTATATATTCAGGAATGAGTGCAAGGAATAGATTGATATTGAACCCTTAAACAGAAGAATGTCTAATTAGTACTTTATCAGGGATCAATAAGAAAATGCTAGTAGACTGGACTGAAAAGTTAAAAGAAAACTGTAAGAAGAAAGCAGTGAAAAACCATTTCAGCACTGTTGCAAAACACCCCCCCTAGCATTGGCATATAAAGGAAGAGCAGTCAATTTAAGCAACCTTACCTTATTCTAATGGTGATTTAACATATTTCCTTTCTTCTCTGTGAAATCTCTACAGTAAAACCTTACCCTACATAATTTCTGCTTGTAAATAATTATACTCAATTTATCAATCTGTGTAAGTATTTGAACAGTTTTCATTTTCAATAGGGATGACAGGCTGAGAGAAATTTTTCACTTTAGTCTTCATGAAACAATTGACATTCCTAGGAATGATTGTGATTTTTTTTGTTTTTGTTTTGGAGTTGAAAACAATAAATGTAAATAATTACAGAAAATGTAATTATAAAAGCTTTTCAGATTAGCATTTGATATTACTGTACATACCCATTCTTCAAAATGTAGGTTAATCGCACATTTTTTTTAAAACAACCCAAAAATCCAAAATAATCTGAAGTGCTTAGATCTTAGGGATTTAAATTATTTCAGAACATATTTGTTTGAGTTCAAAGTAGCTAAAATATCTGCAAACCTGATATGCTATACATTCATGGCACGGATGAAATGATTTGAAGAGCAAACAAGTAGCGATTAAACCTTTAATCAGCAGCATTATATGTTGCTAGGTTCTTCTTGTGGCTGCAGGAAAAGATGTTGTAATACATCTTTAAATAGAAAACCTGAGGCTAAATTCCACTTCATCTATCAAAAGCAGCTGCTAGGAGATTACCTAATTTTAGCAGCTTATCAATTCCTTAGTGCTTATTGGTTGATGTAACTCTGATCCTCTGATGCTAGATGACTTTTGTGCTGAATATAGCTAGAATTTAATGTGAATCTTTTGGAAGGCTGCCCAGCCAAGCTGTACTGTATAATCCAAACAAAAAGAGAAGTGGAAGGAAAAAAATAAAAGAGAACTACATGATTCAATTAATCACGTGTACAATAAAATATCTCTACAATTGGTCACACGTGTCCACACAGCTGGCCACATGCGCCATTCATGTTGCCAAATACATATTTTTTACATAGCATGTTAATTTTCTCTTCTTTCCTAAATAATGTCTTTGTTTTCACCTGACAAACACCTGCATGTTGTGGGATTTAACTGCTGCCAAGTAGTAATGATAATTACAGAATGCGTATAATAAATGTTTTCCAACCAAATCATAGGCATTTCACTGGACTAGTATTTCTGTTTATTTGCAAATTAGTTGACATCAACAAGAAAGGAAAGAAAGCGGGGGTTTCAGTGTTTCTTTTGTGATGTCTTTTGTTTCCTTTTCCTGCCCCCCCTTTTGTTTATTCTCTTTTTTGCTTCTCCATAAAACCATCTGGGGCACACATGCGCCATTGAGCATGTGGCTGACTGCTTTACATTTTTTCTTTGCTCTACTTGGCATCCTTTGTTAATCATGTTGAACGAGGAGACTGGTGCCCTATTTTTAAAATATTATTAATAACTTTATATAAAAGAGGGATACAAGGCTGAAATACAACTTGAGATGCTGAGATACAACTTGAGTGATAATGTTTTCTCAGACCAACTGTAGTTCAGTTTGACAAACCCTGGAAGTTACTAGATATTATCATCTAACTAACATAAGCGTGACTATGACTCACCTTATGAACTCTTTTTCCTTTATAAACTATTTTGTACCCTAGGGCAAGCGGTCACTAACCAGTGGTCCGTGGACCATTGATGGTCCATGAGAAAATTTTGGTGGTCTGCAGAAAAATTATTTGCATTTTTTATATAGCACTAAATACTATTTATCTTTTTTAAAAATTAATATTAATGGTCTGTGAAATTTAAAATTATGAATTTAATGGTCCCTGAGATCTGAAAGGTTTGTGACCCCTGTCCTGGGGTACTCCCAAGTGAAGTTTCACCAATTCAAAAGTACCTTAGACCTCATAATATCATGAGGTTGATTAATTTCTCTAACTGAGCTGAATTGTGATATATCCAAACCTGAAATCAATATGTAAATCAAAAGCAGCAATCCCAATAGATCTTTTTTACATCAATGAAGTTCTGTAACAGATTTCTCCATGAGGGAAATACTTCCCCTTTACTTCCTTCAAGCTGTTGAGTTCCAGCAGACCTACCAAACAAGTCTTTTGAAGTGAATACCAATATAGTTGTCAACTAGAAAGTTGGATGTTTGCCCCTTATCTTTGGTAAAAGACAAACTTGGACTGCTGGGTTTTTTTTTTCTGTTTCTGTTTTTAATTCACTTTTGTGTGAATTGGGGTGGATTGGAAGTTTGTTGTTACTCCAGTGGAAATGCTAACCCAAATGTTTCAGCAAATCATATCTGCTTCCTTATTTCTGCCATCACTGCATTAGAAAACATCCCCCCCCCAAACTTGGAAACTTAAACAATGGTATGGTCTTCAACTCCCAGAATTCCCCATGCTGGCTGTGGGTTCTGGGTGTTGAAGTCCATACATCTTAAAATTGCCAGTTTGAAAAAATGAGGGATTGAAAATAGCAGTTGGTTGCAAAACCAGTGGTATGAAATAACACCATAATTACCAGTAAAGCTTTTAACACAGCTTGGAAGCCAACATTTTTACTCTATAAAAGCAATGTAGGTGGTGTTGTGGTTTTTTTTTTACAAACTGTTATCATGGATATCAATATCTCCATGCTGAATGGAAGAGGAAATACTAACAATTTATTTCATTTTCACTTTGTAAGAACTAGATGTGAAGAAATACATTGTTGTTCCAGAGCTAGCAATATCTTGTGAACAAATGTTATGTTTTGGACTCTCCCATTGATCAGTAGGAAGGACAGCACTGATTGGCTCCTTATGTTCTTACTGTCTGAGGTGGCAGGAATGAAGACGATCGGCAGGTGTTTTTCCAAATGCTTTGATTGGAAAGTAGATGTTGTACCACATGGAAGTGCCCATACATTAGTCATGTTGTCTAAGAATGACAGAATTATAGCACCATGAGGGAACTGAAGGTCATGTAAATTCACATATCTTCTTTCACCTTCTCTGTGTCATGCTCAGGCCCTGAGTTACAATTGTCTCCTAGTAATTGCATTTACATTGCACCCATAAGACATGTCATAACAAGAACAGGCCTTTTGAAAAACCAGCCATTAGTTGTAAAGTTACTAACATGGCTTGACTGGACAAGAAATTGGGGCATATGCTCAATCAATCAACCAATAGCAGTTTAATTTATTTTATAGAATGATTGTGAGGAAAAAATATTTTTCCCATATGCCATCTTAAGCCCTTTAACAGAACGGCAAGATATAAATACAGCTAAATCAGTCAGGTTCTGACAGCTGGTTTAAGATGTGGGTGCATATATGAGTCATTTTACATTTGGATAATTCATTTGTTTACATTATTAAATATGTTTTTGATTTTCTATTTGTTACATCCATATTTTGCTGTAGTTCATTATGCAAATTTCTTTATTCTGGTAGAACTTTACTTTGCATCACACTTTCCATTTTTCCCCATAATTATTGAAGACATTTTTTGATACTTGCTACTGCTGACCAGAAGTGGCACAATTCTAGAGTGTTTGGTGAAAACTGAAGGTGATCTCTACTAACAAACACTTCCTCTCCCCATCAGTAATGAATGGGTTAGGGTTAGGGTTGAATGAGTGGTACTGTAAATAGGATAAGGAATTGTATGCTAATTTATTTTTGTATAGTATTCAGGAATAAAGGGATTGGAACCAAAGGGGACCTATCTCAAATAACACTTCTTTTGTTCCAAACTGAATCCACATTCCTATTAAGGTGACTAATTGGGCTAAAAATCTATGGAGTGTTGGTTACAGAAAGTCCCACTTTAATGAACAGATTATCATGTTTTAGTTGCAGTGCAGTTTTGCACACTATTAAAATTGGCTCCAACTAGAAGTTTCCATTAAGTGATTCACTTGCAGGCTGCCAGATCCCCTTGATTTTTATATGCTCTGCTTCCTGATTCTGTTAACCATTTATATAACAACCATAATTGAATAGCTGGACATATTTGATGGTGCTTGTCCAGAGTTTACTTGAGTTTTTAAAAATCTGAACTCAAGCTAGGAGCCACATGTGTAATTTTGTCAGGAGAGTCCCAGTAAAGGGAAGGATTTTAGGTATCAATACCACAAATTACAGAAATGGCACTGGATAATCACACTTTCATTGTAGTGCTTGGATTTTTAAAAAAAATTCACCAGCTTTGGGGAGTGCTTCCTGGTGGAAATATGGGTGAGACTAGAGGATCTCAAGTTTTTCCATCTCCTGACTGACAGACAGATGAATTCATAGCTTGTTAGCACTTACTATTTCAGTAAGTGCTAACAAGAGCTGCTTTATTACAGAGAAGCCTTGTTAAACATGCTTATTTTTTTATAAACATTTGCCCAGGATGCTTAGGAAATTAGGCTAACAGATATTAATAACTATAAATTTATACCAATTCTGAGTCGCACTTTTTTTTTTGGAAGTCTGGTTGCCCTAGTTCAAGATTCTGGATTACATCTGCCTCATGCAAGATCATTAATTCCTAAAATGACTAAACCCTGTGGATTTTTTTTTATTCTTCTAAATGTTACAAGTGGGTTGCTAGATGAGTATTTATATATTACATGCACACAAATTTAGAGAAAAGGAAGAGTTCTATGATGCAGTGAGTCTAATCTGTGCAATGTGCTGCTAGGCAACATAACTAACCAACTTGTTTGGCAGATTTCCGCAATAGATAGCAAGAGTAATTTGGTAACCTAGATGCAGCTTGTAACCCTGAATATAACAGCAATAGCTTTTAATACAATGACGTGGTATCTAGATCTACAGATTAACTTAAAAGCTCTCAGACCATTTCTGTGAATTAGTCTAAAAAGTACATTTATAGTCATAGGAATTCATAATTAATTACGTAGATCTCTCTAAATATAACCAACCAGCCAAATACATCATAACTTATGTTGACAGAGGAAAAGATGACCTGGAGTTCTGAATGGACCATGTTGACCTTGGTGGATTTTCCTGCTTCTATTCTCTTTCTAGACCAGTAAAAAAGAGATCAAGACAACCTCCACATAAATTTCAAAGCTGGCTTTCTTTCTCTCATTCCTATAGTTCTAAACATTAATGCAGCATATTTTGTATTTTCAACTTCAGATCATAAATCTGAGCAAATGAACAAATTATAGTTCTGTTATATAAATTTGGGTTCTCTTATTAAAAACAAAACCACCAAAATATATTCTATTTAAAGTCTTTGCTATAAATATATCTACTGTTTATAAATATGCTGCAGAAAGGACTGCTGCACTGAGGTAAGTTAAAAGAAATATTTCCATTATCAATATAAATAAATGAAGAAAGGGCCTGATAGTTCTGCTGCCAACTTAGAAGGCTGACACTGTTTGAAATCACATAGTTTGGCAACAGAAATTGTGCCACTGAAGAGAAATAGACTATTTTGCTTATAGCATCACTGGAATAAATTCAAAATGAACACAATAAAAGTAACAGAAATTTTCATCGACTGCTGTCCATTGAAGAGTTTCAAATAGTGAATATTTTTATTGATTAACAAGTAAATTTCCATGTGATTAGAAAAAAGGGACATAACTCTAAAGGAAACCATATACCGAATTCCTTAGTTTGGCCTCCACTGCTGTTTTTAGACTTTTGTCCTCTCTTATCATCAGGAAACATTAAATGTCTGAGTATTCCATTTAGATTTTCTATCAAGATTGACATTGTTCACGCTGACTGGAGTTCCACTAAAAGTGGCTTGAATCCTAGCCCTTGCTTTTTGTTGGATTATTAGTTGTTGTAAAAAAACCTATTGCTTTTTATTATTTCTTTCATGGAGAACAAAAGAGTCAGGAAGGGAGGAAAGGAGGGAGGAAAGGAAGGAAGGAAGGAAGGAAGGAAGGAAGGAAGGAAGGAAGGAAGGAAGGAAGGAAGGAAGGAAGGGAGTCACATTACCTACAGAGATAGACAATGGAATGAGTTTTTTTTAAATGCTTCTTTTATTTCTAAATAATGTTAATCCCTATTCATGTATTTGCCTCCTACTTAAGAATTATTAATTGACTGCAGCACTGCATGTTCACTAACTCTTCGTCAATCAATGAAAAGATTCAGTTCCACTATATGTAGATTTGATATTCATGCTTTTAGTAGCATATCAATACTAATTGATAATTCAGTTTCTAGCCATATTTAATTTGATTTCAGTCTAGATGTCAGAAGGATATGATTATTTCGTGGTCCAATCATGTGATTAGCATATATATCCCTAACCATATCAATCATATAATATCTCTCTATGAATTGGATGACTCCAAAACTTGAAACAGTTGTCCCTTCTATTTCTCTTCCTGTTGGGAAAGCAGCTTTTGCTGAAAGATAGTGATAGGTTCAAATTTATTTTATTTATTAAATTTCTAAACTGCCCATCTCATCTAAGTGACTCTGGGTGGATTACGAACAACAACGAGGACTAATAAATCTGGATGCGAAAATCCAAATCATTGCCGTTGCCAGGAAAAAGATACAGGAAATATAACTCTTTGCTGTCATTTAGCAATCATCTTTGACCTTTCCAAGGCTAGCTTGTTAACATCAGGGCTGAATAGCATTTAAAATGAGGCTACCAGTATTTTATCACTCAATAACATATTTGCTCTGCTATACATAAGAACCTGGTTAATGGAGTAATGTTATAATTACTGGGCTTTTTGATGGCAAATATGATGTAATGCTTGATGATGAAGTTTGAGGTTCTTGCTTCCACGTTATACTAAAAATATAGCAATAAGTTATAGTAAATCATAATGGAAGTATAACAATTAAAATTATGACAGTTGTTCCGATGACATCTTAAAAAAAACCCTGCATGAATTAATGGAACCAGAATGACCAGTAAAATATTTTTGATAGGCTGTGTTAAAATTGCTAGACTTTAAAGCTAAGAAACTATGCTTGATGTGTTTTCTTAAACATAATTAATGAGGTAAAGCAGAATCCCCCCTCCCATATAAGAGTGATGCAATCTAGGTTTCGATGAAGGACACAAAGAAAGAGACTGCAGCTTTTGTTTATAGCCAAAGCAGGCAAAGAACCTTCTCCTTTCTAGTTATTATTTTTCCAGCCTATCTTTTAAAACAGGGATGGCCACAGATGAATGCATGGATTCCCTCCCCCCCTTCTCTCCCTCCTTCCCACCCCTCTCATATACCTATTTAT
>JANHFK010002418.1:28201-42513 GCA_036250565.1 Sibynophis collaris | reverse complement strand
CGAAGGAGAAGGGCGGTCTATAAATATAATTAAATTAAATTAAATAAATATGAACCGGTTGCCAAACTTCTGAATGTTGATCACATGATCATGGGGATGCTCGAAAGGTCATAACTGTGAAAACGGTCATAAGTCACTTTTTTCAGTGCTGTTGTAACTCTGAACAGTCACTAAATGAACTGTTGTAAGTCGAGGACTACAAGAAGTCCATGTCTTCTTATTTCACAAGGTGAGATCAGGCTCTTTGGACTCTTTTAGTATATCAGGACAATAGAGGGATACGTTTGAGATTCTGAAGTGCTGGGAAAGAGCTAACCAATAAAAAGTCTGAGAGGTGCATGCTGAGAGATCTCTCAATCAATGAACCCGCATCTACTTAGTAACCAAAATGTTTTGTCCTGCCCATCTCACTGAGGAAAAAAAAAACCAAACCCTTTTTCCTCTATAAAAAAAGAATACCCAGAAGTCTTGTGATAATTGTGATGATGCTTATCTGCTTTTACTGTATTATTCTAAGTCCTTTTTTAATCCAATAATGCATTATTAGCAGTGGTGTCTGGGGAATTCTGGGAGTTGAAGTACCAGATGTCTTCAAGTGGCTATATTGACAAGTGCGGCTCTAGTGACTGCCTCAAATGCCCCACCCATCCATTACAATGAAACAAAGCAGTTTTGCTGCTTGCAAATGGGTAGATGCTATAGAACAAACACCACACAGCTCAAATGGAAGAAATAAGGGTCTAGCACAGGGGCGTCAAACTCAAGGCCCGTGGGCAGGATCAAGCCCATGGGGTGCTTAGATCTGACCCGCAGGGCTGCCCTGGGATGGGTGTGGCCAGGAGGCATGGCCAGCATGATGTCACTTGTTTCGGGGGCGCCTGTGGTGGTCTGAGCTCTCTATCAGTAAAAACAGGCTCCCGAGCTCTGTTTTCAGCTGTGACAGCCTCCTACAACCCTCTATCAGTGAAAACGGTAGCCCTCCTGCGCTGTTTTTGCTAGCAGAGGCACCGTGGGCCGATACTTCATTATTTCCATGGCGGCCCTCTGGGCCAGATCTAAGCACACTGTGGGCCTGGAAATAGTGAAGGACTGGCCCACATGCCTCTGCCAGCGAAAACGAAGCTCAGGAGGGCTGCACGCAGCCCCCCTGAGCTCTGTTTTTGCTGGCAGAGGGCTACAGGAGGTTGTCACATCCGAAAACGGGTGTTGGGGTGGCCATGCCTACCCTGGCTATTCCACCCTGGCCCCTGGAGGTCAAACACAACCCTGATGCGGCCCTCAATGAAATTGAGTTTCACACCCCTGGTCTAGCACAATAGAATTCCCCCCCGAAGAAAATCCAAAAATTGCCACTTTCATCTGTGATTGGATCTGCACCTCCAGATTGCCACAAGTGTTTACCCTATGCCAATCAAAGCTATGAAGCCCTGTCAACTTTTTAGGTTTTCTGGTGCTGAAATTCTGTTATTCCTGATCCTTATTTCTTCCAGTTGAGGTTTAAGGCTGGAAGAAGAAAGCGACTTTCCAGGCACAATTGGAATCCAGAGAATCCATTCCAACCCAGAGCTGTTCATGGAATAATACTTCTGAGCTCTGGAAAGACTCCCTGCATGGCAGAAAGGAGTGACCAGAAATCAGCCACCAAATAAATATATAAAGGCAGAATGCAGCTCCTTGCAAAAGATGTGCATCCCCCTATTTATTCAGTAGGTGGCAGTTAAAAGCTTAGATGAGATCTGCTGTCGCCATTGAGGTACTAATAGCAGCTGAAGCAGCAGCTAAAGCTACAACTGGTTCACTGCCGAGAGGAAGAAGGAGTGTGACTGGAAGGAGCTTGTCACTCCCTAGCATTGGCATTAACCACAACCCCAGCATCCAAATAGGAAGACAGAAGGTAAGCCCACGAGCCCCATAAGCAATGCAAAAAGCCCCCCAGAACAGTTGCTGATTGGTCATGAAAGAGGAAAAGGGAATTGAGTTCTAGCTGGATAGAAGAAAATCAGCCAGCTATCCGTCATAGCAAAAGATTCTATCTGATCCTCTCTATTTCTCTCTCTCTCTCTCTCTCTCTCTCCCTTTCCCTCTCCCAAATCTCTCTACTACTATGACAGACAAAAACTGAATGGTATAGGTCAGACTTATTTCCCTCAGGTAAGTTTCTATGTTGTTGTTGCTTTAAATTTAACCCTTTTGCAAATCTCTGTTCTATAAGGAACAAACAATGATGCTCACTGAATGTTACAGATTTTTATCTAAGGAAATAAATGTGCAATGGATGTTTAGTTCTGTCCAAGCATTAGAAATAGAAGAGGGGAAAAAAGGGAGATTTTTTATTTTTATTTTTTGAAGGAAGGGGAGAGGATGTGGGGAGAGATCATTCATATATAGATAGATAGATAGCTTTTGAAAGGCTTTGCAAGAGGCAACTTTATATAGCTCAGCATCTTTCAAAATGTTCTAAATATTTAGTGACGGGCTCAGGAATTTTGCCTTACATGCCTTGGCAAATGTGTCTGAATTCATTCCAACTGAAAGAAGCAGATATCAGGATATTATTTTAAACAAACAAACAAAAAATCTCTAGTATGTTGACAGCAAGTAATCTTTACAGATGCCTTTCTATTTATAAACCAAAGCATGCCTTAATAACCCAGATAATCATTTTCCTGAAGTTAATTTTAATCAAGGAGATATGGAAAAAAATCAACATTTTATGGTTATTTTGTTGCTCATTATTTTTGCCCTTTCAAAAAGAATATGCGAAAAATCATAATATCATTAGTTTCTGGCATTGCATGTTTTAATACAAGCACTTATCTTGATAGGTATTTATGTTTCTGTTCTACACAATCATACTTTTTAAAAGTTTGAGCAATAAACTTCCTTGTTTTGACTAAAAATTGAATGTTGACTGATATTAATATGAATTCTGGATAATTTTTCACTATTTACACAAATCTATATATTCAGAAGAAACCCTCCCTGTGTCCAACTGTATTTCTATATCATAGCATAATATTAATATAGGCATAGCCATTGATGAAATGCTGAAAAATATAGCTTTTATTTTACTATATACAATCATTTGTAAGCAAGGACTACAGCTCAATAGAGATACACAAATGTTCAATTTTAATCCTAGCCAACAAATGAAGAAATGCATACACAGAAGCATTTGAATTTTGCAATACTGGCATCTTTCGTCAAAATCTTGTGGAAGACTTTTTAACTCTATACTAGGTTATTAAAACAATATGGCCATAGAGTATTGCCTGCAAGAAATATCTAGTATGGATGTGCTGGTCTGTGACCAAATCTTCTATATTTTTTTAGCAAGAAACTATAGTTATTCATATGGTTTATTCTTTTTCAAATCTGCTGATTCTGAAGCTCTCTTTTAGGGTTGTGAAGTATTACAGTCATCAAAATCTCTCATTTTAAAAAATCTGTAATGTTAGTATGGACTGTATAAAATGAAAGAGTTTGAAACTGGAGGACTTTTATTACAGGAGTGTTTTATTTTTTTTAAAAAAGACAATCCAAATTCTATGTAATAATGAGTAATCTGAAAAGACTGCTTAGGGAGATTATAATATTTGTACCACACATGTTGGACTACAATTCATAATCTAACCTAACCAGCATGGAGGAGAATTGCAGCCCAAAAGCTTCTGAGGACCCACAGTATATTTGCTGACTTTTGGGAGATCCATGAAAGAAATTAGTGTTACATGCTTAATAAAATGTGCCAGATGTTGCAGAATAGCTCCAGTGGGAAAAGCAACTACAGGTAGTCCTCAATTATGACCACAATTCAGTCCAAAATTTCTGTTGCTAAGTGAGACATTTGTTAAGTGAATATTACCCCATTTTATGATGTCTCTGCAGCTGTTTAAGTTAGTAACACGGCTATTGAGTGAATCTGGCTTCCCCATTGATTTTGCTGGTCAGAGGTTTACATAAGGTGATCACATGACCCCGGGACCCTGCAACGTCATAAATATGAATCAGTTGCCAAGGGTCTGAATTTTGATCATGTGACCATGGAGATGCTGCAATGGTTGTAAGTGTTAAAAATGGTCATAAATCACTTTTTTTTAAAATGCCATTGTAACTTTGAACAGTCACTAAATGAACTGTTGTAAGTCAAGGACTACCTGTATTGGTAGACAAGTCTATGTCTTTTACTGCTCAAACTTTTAAAACCACAAATTCAGCCAGCTCCATAATGAATCTTGCAATTGTCATTTCCCAAGATTCAGACTAATATTTAGTTTTTCCTTTGCGCTACCATATGGTTTCCTATGGAGATAATCAGGCAGCTGTGAAGCATCTATCCTGATTGTTATAAACAATGCATAAAAACTACTGGATAATTAGCCTAAATTGAGTCATTGTTCTCGCTATCTACTGTCTGTCTGTCTAGCTTGTTAAAAGACACAAATAATTACATTTATAACCATATCTATAGCTATTACAATCTGAATTTTAAAAAAAATGATAATTCATCTTTTCAATCTCTGCTGCACTGAGCATCTAGATCAAAGGAAGAAGCTAAGGATATAAAGCATTTCCAAAATGTGAGAGAAGATTCCAGGATCCATCCTCTAAATTTCTTGACTCTTTTTTAATTTCTTTTCTCAGAGGCCTGTCAGCGTGTTCTTTATGTTTTTTTACCTAATAGAGTAAGCTTTGCATTAAGGTTGCAATGAAAAAAAAAGCATAAGTCCTTAAAAATATGTGTCAAAATAAAACAGAAAAAAGCAAAATATATAGTACAAATAATTTTGTGTCTTGTACCTTTTTTTTTTTCTGTTATTATTTTTAAAAGCAATAAAAATGTATATTTAAAAAAAAACTTTGCATAAAGACTGTGGAAATAGAATGGATTGGATTAGCTGCTACTACAACGCTAGCACCTTTTCCTCTTTCTAGAATGTTTCCTAAATGGTAGGAACTGAGATAAAAGCTTATCAAGTTCCAATTTGCTTCAAGTTTCTTCCTCTAATACTCAACAACTCACACTAAAAATCAGTAGTGCAGAGTAATGAGATTGCATAATTATTTCTTTATTTTTCTTCCTTACTGTAGATTTCTAGTGGTCCTGGAAAAATTATCCTAATTCCAAATATTTTTTAAAAAGAACTCATCAGATTTTATTTTAAATATATACTGTCCTTTCCATTATAGACATCAGAATCAACCCCATAAGCAAAACTATTACATTTCACAAGTGATCCTAATATTCCAGACCTAAAATAATTTTTATTTTGAAATGATTTATTTTAATAATCTGTTCTCTTTTTTCAAAGTCCCCAGAGCTCTGCTTTAAAGCGTCAATTTATTAATTATTAAAATATTAATTACACTCAAAGCTCAATACAGAATTTTAAATTTTGAAATGGTTTCATAAACCGTTGTGAAATTATTGCAAGTCAAAAAGTTATATAAATGAATTCAATCCATTTTGAATTTTTCTAAAAATTAATGTTTGGAAATTAGAGACTTACCGAAAGGGTAGAAGCATTTGTTTACATGACAGATTAAGTATGGGCTTTAGTGCTAGGAAATGTGACAGTACCCATAAATTTAGCTGGATTGGAAAACATTGTAGAGGAATGGGCTATGAAATGGTTACTAGTCCTCAGAATCTAAGGTGATATTCTTCAATTATTAGTGGATTTGCATTTCCAATGGTTTTTTAATGGCTATTTTAGTAATTAAAACATCTAATACCAATTTTCTTTCATTCTAAAGTTCAAAGTAAATTGCTGACATTTTATGACCAAGTTGGATTACTTGTTTTTGTAGCAATTTTGTAAAACAATCCATATTAAAATGAGATAAATATTATAAGCTGAATTCTCCCTTCCACTTATAACATTCTTATTGAACCTTACCAAACCTTCATGGGATCCTGAATTAATCTTAGAAGTGATAATTACTGAAGGGGTACCATATATTTCTTACTGAAAGGTATCCAGCCCTTCAATGGAAGAATGATTAACAAGTTGTGAGGGCATGCTTCAATGTTCAGAACTTTGTACTTTAAAATAAACCTGACACAAAATTCAACTTAAACTGGAAACCAGTCTTAGACTATAAATATAATACATGGATTGCCACCACACCTCAAATTTGTGTTTATCCATATTCCAATTTAGGAAGGGACATTAGACTCTTACTAATGTGGATTGAATTTATTATGATGTATGGTTTTATTGAATTTATTCAATAATCTATATTACATTGGGCATGATTCTTGTTATTCATTTTTAATTTAGTGATAATTGTTTGCATTTTAATGTTATATAAAATATACTTAATTATTTACAACTAATTAGCAGCATGTTAGAAGTATATATTCTCTAAGATATTTTTAATTCTGTGATTTATTCACTTGTATTATATTGTCTTATTCTTTTTTTCAGCATTTTTTCTTGCTTATATATTTTCTTTAAAGTTCATTTTTTAAAAAAAATTAAACAATTTGAGTGACTAGATAGAGCTATTGCTTTCATGTCTGGCTTGTGAATTTCCTCAGATCTATTTGGTTGATCATGTTATCACAAATTGATGGATTAGATAATGCCATTGGCCTGAGTTTCAGTAGAACTCTTCTTCTGTTTTTATACTCTTCTCTGGCAGATGCAATGAAATAATCATAAGAAGATAGTCCATGTTTATATCGATTTATGAGTACTGATGCCACACTAGACTAGACTTTAAGTAGCATTGCATGATCACTACTAGAATAAAAAAGTAAAAATTATGATTAAATAATTATTTTACCTTTACTTATTAAATTATTGCAGACATTTTTTACTAAATAGTTAATTATATTAACTATAAATTGAAATTATATTAACTATTTATAGAAATACACCTAGCAATTTTGCATAAGACACTCTAGAAGAAGCCATACTTGTCACCTAGCCAAATTGGTCAGGAAACAAGACACCGAAGAAACAGAGAAACTCTGCGTAATTGAAATATGCCATAGTAACAGAATTTTGAAAGTTAGACACAATTTCTCTTTTCGCTCGCTCCTCCCCCCCCCCTTATACAAAAAAAGAATCAAGATGGGTCGGTTTTGAGTTTCTTCCTTGCTCATTCCAGTCTTTCCAGACTAAATTGATGTTTTCTGTACTCCTCTACATTACCATGAGGAAAATTGAGGCAATTACTTTTGATAGCAGATAGTGGCTGCAGAACAATCTCAGGAAAAAGCAATCAGCAAGTTTAAAGTTAAGAATCAGCCATCTTTCTCATTGCCTGTAGAGTAAGAGGAAAGAGGTATTATTTCAGCTTTTATAGTGGGAAGACAGCAGAGGTGGTATTTGCAGGTTCTGACCAGTTCTGGAGAACCAGTAGCGGAAATTTTGAGTAGTTCAGAGAACCGGTAAATACCACCTCTGGTATGGCCCCGCCCCCCATCTATTCTCTGCCTCCTGTGTCCCAGTTGATTGGGAGGAAATGGGGATTTTGCAGTAATCTTCCCTTGGAATGGGGTGGAAATGGAGATTTTACGTATCTTTCCCCTGCCATGCCCACCAAGCCACGCCCACAGAACCTGTAGTAAAAAAAATGATCCCACCACTGGAAGATAGGCTATAAACTGATTACATATAATAGTGATTTAGGAATCATATCAAAGAAATTTTCAAAGATGAAGCTGTCACATTAATACAATAAATTTAGCATATACTAAAATTCTATCTTTTTAAATTTTATTTTATTTTTACCTGTGGAACTTTATCACCATCACCTTCAAGACTTGGGATAACAAAGACATTTTAAAGTTTGGCAAAAGTCAATATGCTCTACAAAGTTCTACATGCAATTAAATAAACCAAATGAAAAAATTTCCCCTAAACTCATTACTGAATTTGAACTTCAAATATATATTCAAAAACCACCATAGAGATTACTTATTGCATGCTTCTGTGTAAATCCTTGGATTACCTTAAATTCCTTAAGAACTTTATCTGCTTTAGTGGCCTCTGTTATTTGTTGGCCTATGTGATGGTTGAAAAAAAGGCTTTTTCTTGTGCCATTCACCTGTATTTTGTAATCATAGTTCTTTTGGATAATTGATCTGTGAAATATAGGATGCTCAAGATCTCATCTGCCTTCATTAAATCTTTGCCTTGTTTGAAAGTCAAGTTAACCCCATACCACTGAAGTGCCAGTGATAGCTTTGTACCTTAAAAGTAAACCTGACTTAAACTGGAAAGCATTTTTGGATTTTGAACCCACCATACCCCAAATGTGGCACATGCGATGGTTCAAAATTGGCTGTTTTCTGTGCCATTCACATGCATATTCAGTATTCTGATTTAGTCTGGCAGTCAGGCAATTACACTAGGTTTCTGCAAAACAGATGCTGCACAACACTCTTTATGTAATTTGGGTCCTTGTCATTTGCAGAGATCCAGTTGCTAGATGATACCTTTGCAAAGTAGCAAAATTCCTTGGCTTATAACTTTGGACATATGGTTATTGAATATAGGTCTAGTTTAAACATTAATCTGTTATACCCAGTTTCAGCAATTAGATAACAATTACACACCACTATCCATTTTATAAGCTATGGAGATTCTGTTTTCACTTTTATATCTCTTTGTGTCTGTTTTGATTAGGCTATGAAGAAATTGCCTTCACAGATTCATGCTCTTTGATACTTATGAATAGGAATTGTTTATATAAGTTTGGACACTTTAGCCATGTTATGATACTTTCCAGGCTCAGAAATTTTTCCCTGCATGTTCAACCCAAACACTGTACTGTACTATTAGCTACATAGAGTTTGCCCTGCCTGCTGCTAGTTCCTTTGCTATGGCTAGATCCATGAGTCTGATTCAAGTTTGCTGGTCACCTTTGTTTCCATTAAGTTTATATAACAGACGATTGCCAATATTAGTAGTGCTGTATACCATAATTTTCCAACTATGAGCAACTTCTGTGTTTGATATACATATATAGATGGTATTTTCTAAACATAAATTGATCTCTCTATGAAAGTATTCTGGACCCACTCACATTTACTAGGCCCCTAATAATTTAATATTGGATCAAAGATTAAACCCACATGCCATATTAACTAAACTTACTTTTTAGCTCAAGTTTTAAAATTACAAATATCTCTGCTATCCTAGTCTCCTTTTCTTTAGGTATGATCAGAAGATCCTTCATATGTTATTTTTTTTCACAGCACACCAAAGCCTCATATTTCTGCATTAAAGTTCCTTTTTATGCATGAATATACATTTACACAAAGGCATTTCTGTTAATATAATACTTATTCCTGGTTTACAAGGAAATTGTGGACTCTATTTTATATTTTTATTGTATGATGCCCAGGGTGACTTTTTTTGTGAGATGGGCAGCTATTTAAATTGAAAGAAAGAAAGAATGAATAAATAAATAAATTGCAGTGAATCCAGTCACTCCCTGGGGGTGTTTTTCATGATGAAGGAAGAAATTTGCATGATAATTTGGCATTCTTATTCCCAATGCTATTAATATATTTCAAGATTGCCCAGATGTCTGGAATGGACTAAAACCAACATAGAAATGATTTGATGGCCTCTGCTTCCTTTTTAGGCTATTTCAATACAAGGAAGCTGAGAAGATTGAATGTGGCAAACAAGGGAAATTCTTTAACTTGAAACGTAGTTTTAATCCCTCCATTCTAGTATGGTCAGGACTGATTGGCACTACTGTCCAGGCTTTCTTTGATATTGAATTTTCAAAACTTCCTGTTTTCTTGTAATTACATATTTACCAACAGCACAATCCTATATTTTTATTATCTGGGAATGCACCCCAATAAATGTATATTGGATAATAGCCTAAGGCAGGGCCGCCAAACCTGCGGTCCAAGGGCTGGATGCATCACGCGCTGGCCACGCCCACACCTGGTTTAGCAAAGGGGGGGATAGTCACGATACATCATGTGATGCTGCCATGATGACATGATTTGAAACACCTCTGGCCTAAGGCATCACATATCCTTGAGCAATATATATTATGTCAATATGGTTTTTAAAATAACTGAGGTAAATGCTTATTTTTCTATAATTAAACTGAGCTCAGTGAAATCCAAATATTATTTTGATTATTTCTGAAAGAACAGAATGAATAAATTTGTATAGCTGGTGTAATTGGAAACATGGCCTAGTGGCCAATCAATGATAGACCTGTCCACCACATGTTTATCGAGACAAGAGTGACAAGACATTCCCTAGCTTGAAAACAGCAAGTGTGACTGATTGAAACTGTGTAAACTCTTTTTACACATGTACCATGTATGCAACGCATGTTTAAAAGGTTGGGATTTTTGATTTTTGAATACACTTGCATGCACCCAAACCCCCAAAATGCAATGCGCACATGGCAAAATGCAATGCATGTGCTTTCTCACCATGTATGTACGTGTGCCCCTGCATGCATGCCATTCTCTGTGCATCCATATATGTCCTCTGCATGCGCCATGTGCCACGCGTCACCTTCCCCACCCCCACACATGTGCAACCGAGACCTGAAGACCAGATGAACGGTGGGAGGTGCGTGCAGGCACGTCAGTGCCGAACTGGGGTGACGGCTCGCATGCCATCAGAGATGGCATTGCGTGCCACCTCTGGCGTGCACCTCTGGCGTGCCATAGGTTCGCCATCACAGTTCTATTGTAGTCAGTGTTTTGAAGCATGAAAAGTCACTATAGATGCTCCTGTATAAAAACACGATGTAAACTCATTTTGGCTCTGAATCAATTTTTTTGATTTAACAATGTCCAGATTATCGGATTACAATGCTTAGAATTTCACCTTCTTGAATTCTTGGAGTTACAATCTGGAGAACACCAGACTAGGATATTTTGCAAATGGATAGCCAAAGGCATTCAGGAAGTTTACAAACATTTATAAGAGGCAAATATGCCTCTTCAATTGTTGTTTCCTAGCAGTTGATATTTAAGATATGTGGACTGAGATTGTAGTGTTAATAACTGTTGTCATTTGACTTTGTTTGACTTTGTCCAGTCCCTTTAGAAACCATCTAAATTGATCTGGCTGTACCCTTGAAAATGAACAAGAGTTGGCTTTAGCTTGCAATTCTAAGGAACCTATTCCTTGACATGTCATGGTCCTTCTCTTGCAGAAACCTGTGCAGTCAGCATTATCTTCGGTATCAGTTGTTACCTAATGTAAATAATATTCCTGAATCTAGTGTATTGGTTGTTTAATTCAGAGGACATTTAAACAGGGAAGATTAGTTGGAAATGAAGTGGTGAATAATCCATTTTTTCCCTATTTGGCTGGGAGTGGGCACAAGGTAGAAAGAGGGATTTAACTTTCTCTTTCCTAACATTTCTCTGTTTCTCCAGTCATTCATTCCAACTGGAATTCAGTTTTCCATATAGGTTTTGAGGCAATAGGATTCTGGAGCTCCAGGAAGAATGGAAGGGCAAATTTACAGCCACCCGATTCTATCTCCATTTTCCCTCCCTAGTGGATATAAATGCGATTGCTCCTAGCCTGTAATTTTATCCCCATGGAGTTGGGGGCATATTGTATACAAACTATCATAACCTTTCCTTGATAATGGAGAGGCAATTCAGTCTGCTCTAATCTTTGTGGGACAGCATTCAAGGACAAAAAGAATTGCACTATAGGGATCTTATTAAAGAACCTGCAGTATTGCAATATTTGTTTGCTCAGGAAAAAAAAAAAACTCTGAAGAATTCTAATTATGTTTCATTAAATCTGACATTTTTGCTTCTTAGCTAAATTTAGTATGACTTGGCTAGTCTCATAAACTATACTAAATTGATTCAGGGAACTTTTTTTGAAATCATTAATTCTTCTGATTAGTATTCTGCTTAAAAAGCAGTTCTTTTGTAGGACAATAAAAATGGAACAGATCCACCAGCGAGATTTTGCATAAGCACAACACAAACGCTATGCTTTGATTGATTTCTAATGATGCAATCCTATTTTGCCTAATCAAAGATAGACTCCAGTTTGGTGGAGTCTAATCTCAGGTAAGTATGCACTTGCAGCCTAAGTCTCTTACTCTCAAGATGGGCAACTGAAACATGTACAGATATACAACATCTCCCCAGGTTATGTTATATTTGTAAACATGGCATTGAAATCTGATTGGCATTTTGTAACATTTGGAAGCTCAACTTAAATTTCAAAGAAATTTGTTCATTGATTGATTGATTGATTGATTGATTGATTGATTGATTGATTGATTGATTGATTCATTCATTCATTCATTCATTCATTCATTCATTCATTCATTCAACCTACATGCCTGTCCATCTTACAAAATAAAAACTTGGATGGTTTTCAACAATAATAAAAAACCCAAAACAGTAAAAGCACTTCTTCAATATCAGATGTTGAAGACAATAAATTGCAATTTAAGATGCTTACAAAACCAACATCCCCAGTCAGGGGTAGAAGTTCTTCTGTGACTAAAAGACACAGGTTGAATGTTGAAATAATGTTGTGATTGCATTCACATAATGGGTACCATAAGATAGGATTGTCTCTTCACTAAATGTATTTCATGGCTGAAGGCAAATTGATGCCTTGTGGCTGCATGATATGGGAGTACCCATAGATCTCAAAGAAGGATCAAGTGGACATATTCAGGATTTGTTCATCTTAACCATTTTGGCTTAGCATACTATGCAATTTTAATTATTTTGTTTATTAAATATGTATAACATATTTATAAAAAATAATGCATAACCGTAACAGTATATATAAAATTGTACATATTAAAATAATTTTAAAATAAAGCTCATTCAGAAGAAGAGCAATTTCTATATGGGAAGATCTATTGCACTTGGAATGAACTATGTGGGTTCTTCTATTATCAACCCATAGTAAACTTGATTAATAGGCAGACCTACGCCTCTTCCGCCGGGCTTTGAAAACCCATCTATTTCGATCGGCAGGCACTACAGGAAATCTCTCGGAACCACTTCGCTTGGGATAGAATTAAGTATGGGGGTTTTAACGGATAATAATTAAGGGTTTTTAAACGGGGTTTTTAAGGGGTTATACAGTGTATTTAATCTGCTTTTAATATACTTTTAAATTTTGTATTGCATGTTTTTAAACTTACTGTAAACCGCCCCGAGTCCCGCAAGGGAGAGGGGCGGTCTAGAAATCTGAATAAATTAAATTAAAAATTAAAATACACTAACTGATAATATTACTATTGCTAATATAAAGATAGTAGGAAAAAACTACAAATGAGACAAAACTGCCTATAATAAGTAGCAAGAAAAGAATACATTTATTGCCCAAGAAATATGCTGAAAATATTTTTAATTTGAGATTTTTTTTCCCCCATTGGATTTGTTTGGAATGATGGGAACACATCATGCTGAGGCACATTTGGAAAACACCAGTTTGCGATGATAATGACGGAGACACCCCTTTTAGAATATCCTGATTTTAATTTCATTAAATTAATTAAATATTGTACCAAACTTCTTCTTCCCACAAACACAGGAAAGGAGCATAATTTTTTTTTCCTGAAATCAGCCTGTTTAGAGCCTGTAATTAAAATGTTCATTAGAGAGATTCTTTAATAATTACTTGCGCTGCCTAATGAGAATTGTAATATTAGACTTATCCATATTCAGCAATTAGAGTGCCTCTAAAACCTTCAGAATCAGCGCTCATAAAAGCAATTTTAAAACGGTGCTAATAAATGTGGCAGCATGTACAGAATGTGATCTGCACATCTCAGAGCAGCCTTTGCTTGTTTTTTGCTTCAATTTTCCAGTTCTTTTTTTTTTTTAAAGAAAACTTTAATTTGAATTTCGTTAAATCGGTTTAAGTATATGCATTTTTTCCACTTTCAATTTGCATCCACATGACGAAGCTGCAGTGTTACATGAATTCATGTCAATTTCTACACACATTAAAAGGCTGATGAGAGAAAATATGCAAACCTAAAATGGCAGTTCACTGTCTCTCGAAAGATCTTTGTAGCCCCTATCACATATCCATCTAACTTTTAGGATAGCAGCTAAATTTTATGCTGTAATCCTATAAATGCTTTCCCAGCATTTTTAGAGTGGCAAATGAATTATTCAATTGAAGCAAAAATGGTTAGGAGTTTCCATTTGAATGGCTCAAGTAAGCACTTTATTACTTTTACTACACTTTTGCATCAGCCTCAGAATGCTTTGATTCCCCCCACCCCTTAGAACAGGGGTCCCCAACCTTTTGGACCTCAGGGACCACCAAATTCATAATTTTAAATCCCGCGGACCACCAAAT
>JANHFK010002418.1:18051-28101 GCA_036250565.1 Sibynophis collaris | reverse complement strand
AGATGGGCAGACTGACAGAGGCTTGCTAACATTGGTGGGAAAGTCGGTCCCATGACTGTAGTAGTCACAGGACTGGCTGGTTGGTCATTCCAAAACAGCTCTTCCACCCGGGTGCACCGACTGTCTGCTCCTTGGCAGGCTGGTGCACCTGGGTGGGGGAGCTGCTCTGGTTCAAGGTTTGTGTTCCTGTGCGTGGGCTGGATTAATTGCTCTCGGCTGAGTGCAATATAAAAAATGCAAAAATACAAAAATTTCTCCACGGACCACCAAAATTTTCCAAGGGACTACCAGTGGTCCCCGGACCACTGATTGGTGACCACTGCCTTAGGACATTTCCATAATATAATCGCAATTTTCACTCTCCACTCCATCAAACACATTTTTTAAACAACTCATAATTGCCATTATCTCCACTAGGAGACTGATTCAAAGCCAACATTTCCCTTGTCAGATTATTAAGGTGAATGAAGTTCAGGAACAATTTCAATGGGGAAACAATGATCTCCCCCCAAGCCATGTAGAGGACAAAGTGCCAATATTTTCTGCTGGAAAACTTGTAATGTTAGTTCTTGTACTTCAGCTGGGTTTATGATAAATCATCTCAGTTGCCAAAGTGAAAAAGCAGAAGATCAGCACATGGAAGTGCCCTAAGGAAGGCTGTATAGAGACAGAAAGTTCTTATCTTTACAGTGAGATGAAAGGATTTCCTTCTATTCTATTCTTTTATTGGTCCATTGACTTACTTTGGCTCTCACTGCTTGAAAGGTTTTGCAGCCTATGCAGCCTTCCATTTCTTCAACTTCCTCTTTCCCTTGATAGATCCTCTTCTTGTATAAACAATAGTGTGAACATGCATGTGTAAACTCTGAAAAATGTGTGTGTAATTTAGCCATTTATTTTCTTTCAATGTGATATTTTGCTGATATTCATATGTACAGTAGTAGCCAAAATTGTGGAAACCTTTTGGGAAAAGTGTATTTTCTAAAACTAGCTAATAGTACCACCTTTTTTTTTGAAGTAGTACCATAACATCAATGGAAAGATGATTTAATCAAGAATGTAATGCAATAACTTTTATGAAGGATTTGCTATTAGAATAGCAATTACAGTATAAAGAAAAGTGAAACGTAGAAAAAATTGAGATATACAAAAATTATCACACCAGTTAATATTTAGTTGGGTAATCTTAGCATGAATTACGGCCTTACAACATCTTCCCATGAAGTGAACCAAGTCTTTTAGTTTTGCAGCTGTTATAATGTGAAACCAAGATTGAATGATTGCTTCTATTAACTGGGTTTTATTGTTGGATCCCTTCTGACGAACAAGTTTCTTTAGTCGGATCCATAGATTTTCAATTGGGTTAAGGGCTATTCCCAAGACAATCCAGCAGTGGAATATGATTATCTTGAAACTCAAAAAAAAAAGTGGTGTTATTATCCATCAAACCTCAAAAATACCAACCTTCCAAAAGGTTTCCACAATTTTGGTCACTACTGTAGTTTTATGATTACCAGAGCACCACAAACACAAATCTTGTTAATGTTTCATTAATGCACATGAATCCACAGGATTACAATGGTTTCTCAACATTGAGTTTTATGGAGGAAATGTATGGAGGAAAAGACAACAAAAGGGACTGAACATATTTAAAACTTCAGAGGGCTGTCCATTCTGCATATCAAAAATAAAACAGAGATTTATGTAGGATTATTGATGCACCAATTTCACTTAAAAATCAAGATCAAGAAGTTCATACTTCCCTCAATTTGAAGAGAAATTTTCCCAAAAAAAATCTTGATGAAAAGTTCTTGAAATTTTCTAAAATCGTAGATAAACGATTTGGCAGATCCTCTCCATATTGCATTGCATGTTTTTAGAATTGATATACAAATTAGTTACCTATAAAGAAAATTGCCCTAAAGTAGGCCAGTGACGTTCATAATTCCAAGGCTAATTTTAACTAATCACCCGCATTTATTACAAAATACATTTGAAATTAACACAGTAGCAAAGGTAAGAGTAATGAATTATCCTCTTTGTCAAGAAAAAAATGACAATGTAATTTGTGTCAATTAAGCAGTTTGCATCACTTTAATGTATTTGATTTAGGTGCATTTTGAAGCCTCCACAAGCCTTTTATCTCCTCTATCATTTGCAAATTCAGGAGAAGCTTCTGCACTAGTATAACCAAAGGAAAAAAGCCTCTTCTTGCTTTTGGGAGAGAGAAAGATTCTAAGAGGGGGCTGCTAAGGAAAGTCTTATCGTGCAATCTTGTTTTAGCAAGACAAAATCCAAAGCATCTTTCATTTTTAGCATCTCCTAATGAGTTTTGTCTAATCGGAAACCAAGAAAATAATTAGATATAGAAATATGGCTGTTACCCTCGATATAATCACAGCAATGGATTAGCTTTGGCAGATCCATAAAATCTTTCATCGTTATGCCTAGCATTCAGCAGTTATATAGCTTTTAATGTGAATCTGATAATAAATAAACATTTTTGTTTGCATCCTGAAATCAAGTAATCCTAATGATTTTAATGCATCTATAATTACTATTAATTCACTGATCTGATCTGTATTGCAAGTTCCAAGTCAGATAAAGTTTCATGACTTTGCAAACCGTTCTCATATATTTGATTCTGAGATTTTGGATGAACTATTGAAAAATAGATTATGAATAAGTTTTTTAATATATATATATTTTTTATCACTGCAGACTTTCTTTCCTGGTTGAAAAAAGAAAAATCAGAAAACATGCCAGAGCAAAGTAATGATTACAGGGTGGTGGTGTTTGGAGCAGGAGGAGTTGGCAAAAGTTCACTGGTCCTGAGATTTGTTAAAGGCACCTTCAGAGACAGTTACATCCCTACAATTGAAGACACTTACCGGCAGGTGATCAGCTGCGATAAGAGCATATGCACTTTGCAGATTACCGACACAACAGGGAGTCATCAATTTCCTGCCATGCAGCGCTTGTCTATTTCCAAAGGGCACGCATTTATTTTGGTCTTTTCGGTCACCAGCCGGCAGTCTTTGGAGGAACTCAAACCCATTTATGAGCAGATATGTCAGATCAAAGGGGATACAGAGAGCATTCCAATCATGCTGGTGGGAAACAAGAACGACGAGGACCACAACCGAGAGATACAAACCGCTGATGGAGAAGCCATGGCCAAAAAATGGAAGTGTGCCTTCATGGAGACCTCCGCTAAAACGAACCACAACGTCAAAGAGTTGTTCCAAGAGCTGCTGAATTTGGAGAAACGTAGGACTGTGAGTTTACAAATCGATGGCAAGAAAAGCAAGCAGCAGAAAAGGAAAGAAAAACTGAAAGGCAAGTGTGTGGTCATGTGAAAGGATCCTTCTTCTGGAGCAGTCATGCCGACGTCGTCTTCTGACTGTACCAGATTTCATGCCCCTAAGCCATGGGAAAATTGGTGAAAACTGTTTTATTAATAGCAATTTTGAAAGAAAAGTATTTGAATCAAGCAGTTGTTTGAAGTAAAAGTACTTTCAAGAAGTTGTCTTTTCGTAAATTAGCCATTAACGAGAACAATAAATTGTTCCAAAGACACAAAGGTGTCTAACTTCCAGATCAGAAACAATAACATGTCCATGTTCACTGGCATTACTATTGCATTGAAAAGATCTGGTAAATAATCATTTAAAGATAAATGCTAGTGTTATGTACAGAATCATGAAAGATGCATGTGGGTGTGTACGCACATCCATACACACATATTTGGCAGACTTTATTTTATTTTATTTAGGCATTAGAAAAATGAGTTTCCTAGATTGTAAATTTTTTCTGCTTCTACTATGTTTTGTTTTATTCTCACTGATTCCTTATCCTTCTAAGTAATGTGTAAAATAATTTTCCCTCTTGTAGCCAGAGGAACTGCTGAATGCATGGGCAAAGCTCAATAAACTTCAGCTGTACTTGCAGATAGTTCAGTTCAGAGACGGCCGTTCAACATGACATGGAAATTATTAGAAAATAGGATACTTGGGAGAGGAAATATTTTTGATTGAAATGAAACAATGTTTCTATAGTTCTTAACTTTCTGTATATTTATTTTTACCAAACACCAAATAATACTAATGATGTTCTATAATCTGAAGAATTTCTAATTTATAAGATTATTGAGTGAATTACAGTTATAATCCATCAATTGTGAAGTGTTAAAACAATTAATTTACTATAGACTGATTAGGAATGTTTGTGCTGGGGAACAATCATATATTACTTGGAGGTCAACCAAAGAGCATACTTGTTGCTGTGGCATAGACAGGGAGGGCCATACCTTTATGCCAGAAGTGCACTGATACAAATTCAACTGATGTAGATAGATGTGGATCAGTGGTGGGTGCCACTTACCTTCGCTACCAGTTCGCAACTGGGTTCTGCATGCGCAGGACCTTTTGCACATACTCAGAGTGTCTGTGATGATGTCCAGTTGGATGGGCGGAGCCTCCCGCTGCCTCTACTACCGGTTCGTCTGATCCAGGCGGAACCGGTAGAAACCCACCACTGATGTGGATACTTTCTCTGTAATATTTAGCCACAGGAAGAAAGTAGAATGGTAACATCCAAACACTAGTTTCAAAATCTGATTGTTCCCCAGATACATCCATAAAAACACTGAGACTATACAAGTCTGGAGCTGGTGCAGATAATTTATTTACCAGTAATGGGAAGAAGTAAGAAGAAATTGTTCTTCCCTAACCTCCCCCTCCCTTAAAATAGACATGCGATACATCTCACTCTGGTTGCAGCAAACCACAGAAGTTGTGAATATGAGGATGGCTTCATCAGGAAATTATAAGTGACCCTTGGAATTAGGAAATTACAAAAATAAAAACACTCTCATTCCTCAATAAATGCTTTTCTGTGCACAATAGACATCAAGGCGTGTCACTAGGGAAGAAATGGATTCAACATTCTCATGAGTGGGTTGACACCACTGTGTAAGGCAAAAATACATTACCAAAACACTTGGATGTAGCCATCCAAGAACTCAAACAGTTATCAGGTTATCATTTCTCATATGAGGAAAAGGGAAAAAATCTTAAGTATATATTTTATGAAAGGAGGAATTGAATTTAAATGGACCCAAGGAAATTGGAGGGAAGACTAGATGGGGGAAAAAACTTCATCTGCCTCCTCCTCATATTCTCAACAAATATAAGCTAAAGCTTCATTTTAAAGATGAATCATATATTTAGTACCAAAGAATAATAATCTTAACTATGTTTCATAGTAATCAAATATTAATTTAATTTTTCTTCCTTTTCACACTATCCATGCTATTTCTTGAATTGGTCCCTGGTTTGTCCTTCAGGCCAAATATGGTCCTAAATTCAAAGAAAAATGCACACCTCTTGGAGAAGAGTATAAGATTCTTTGAATCTTATTTGCAAACAGATGTGGATCAAGTTAGCCTTGATTATCTTAAACAGACAACTGAAACCTCTGCATTTATATTATAGCACATGAATCAGAACATTTCTCTCTTTTTTAAAGAGAATATAAGGAGAATGGAGTCTTTTGAAGCAGTATATTGGTGTTTTAGCAAATGCATAGATCAAAAGTGAGGCAAGACAGCAAAGTATTCACAGAAATAGGACGTGTGTTTAACTGTGAACGTCACTGAAGAGGTGCTTTTAATACATTGTCTACTTTTAACTAGCTATTGCTCATGATGATGTTAATGGTGTGAATCCTTCCATCTTAACTGCCCCAAACAAATTTCTGTTCTGCACAAAAACAAGAATTTCAGGCAAGCAGGAACCTGCCACATGAAACCATAGCTCATTTCAAATGGAAATATTTTTTTTCCATTATTTGTAGAGGAGAAATAAAAATGGATGAACCTAAGGTAGATAGATGTCCTTTATAAATGTTTGACCTTGATAGAACAAATGTGTGTGGAGGAAGTGTTAAAGCAACAACTTGCACCTTTAAACTACACACATTCATTTGAACAAGAAAATCTATCTTCTGATGTTCCAGTAAAGGAGGGGTGAGGGAGGAATACTATTTTAATAGGGCTCCTCTCATATGGTTATTTGTTCCAGACTGAATGCCGGAGATGATTAATGGTGTTCTCTGAAATGTGGTGGAAATTATTTTGACACCCATTCAGTACATTTTGAAGCATTTGTTTTCAGGACATCAAAGCCTGTTAAAACTTCCTCCACATTTAGGAACTATAAGATGGATCCAATGGCTTTTTTTTTGTCTGAGTCAGAATCTCCAGGAGAAGGAAACCAAGAGCTGAGTTCATGTAACATCCTTAGTCTAGTTAGTGAAATCTAGCAGTCAATTAGGATTTTGTTGTAGCTTCTCCTGATGTGAGAAGCCATGCAATTAGGTTAATTTATGATTTAAGGTATTGTGTGAACCCAAATAGAGCTAACTACATTTGTGGTCTGGATTCATTGGACACAGCACATTGGTTTCACTCAACAAATGCTTCCAATTCAGTCTTTTTTTTTTTCCAAAGGAACAATACATCTTGTTTTCAAATTTTCTTTTAATTCTTTTGCATCAGGCTTGTCATTAGAAAGAATCTCTTTAAAGCCACATACAGTAAAAGCATATGTACATTTTTAAAATTTATTTTCTGTTAAACAAGTTGATCACAAAGATCCAACAGCATTTAGTAGGTCAATAATTCCATATAGAACCACATTATTGGCTTCTTTTGTTTTTAAGCATGCCTTCATTAAAAAGGTTTTCACTCTTTCCATTTGACACTCCATTAAGGAAAATAAAAACTCCATGAAATACATTTTGAAACATAATCTGGTAGCTGCTTGCTAAAAACTCATGTTACATTTAGAATCTTCTTATAAGCAATGAATATTTTGAATTAGAATTTCAAGGCCACCCTAAACATGATGTAAGAAAAGACAGTTCTTGCTTCCTCCTTGCTTCATACATTCTGCCAACTTCATTCCCAGGTCTATTTTTCATAACCTGCAGAAATTGAATAGAGCAACTCCGATATATTTCTTTGGAATCATTTAGTACTTTAAGGCATCCTTGAACATTGAAGTCATCTGGTAGCATTTCTCTGGCTTCCTGTAGCAATATTTGCTCCAACGACACCTATTTATCAGGGATGCTTCCTATTTTATGGTAATAATTGCTGGCTAATTAGTGTTCTTTGTATTTTGGAGAGTAGTTTTCTAGCCACTTGCTGTACTTACTATTCTTCAGGATTTATCTTCTTTCTGAATTAACTCGGGGGATGTGGGAATGGTGGGTGAGGCTGAACTTGATCTGAGTCATTTTTTGGCAGTTGTGTCACTGAAAAAGAGATGCTTTAGTGATGATTAAATTAAATCCCATTGTTTCATGTACATGGATCTGTAAAACTACATACAGATATTAACCATGATTTATTCTAACGGCAATGCATGTGCATGAATATAGAGGCACCAGGAAGCACGTAGCCTGCCAATTCACAAACTCACAGATGCCAAAAAAAAAAAAGAGATAAATCTTTAGATCTTCCATTAGGGCAGGACAGTTTGTTTCTTTTTAATCGAGCCAAAAGTGCTATGGTTTTAACTCAGTTTAATATGATCAGCCGTGCACAAAATAAAACCTTCAGAAATATCTCATAGCATGTTTGTGTGTGAGAAAGGAGCCTCACTTGGATGCTACAAATATACTTTCATCACTGTTAGGCTAGGGAGATAACTAAAAGCAGTCCTACGGAACAGCTTGTAACTCCCAGAAAAGCTATTAATAGAACTTTCCTTGTAAATGCATGACATCCCTGTCAAAGAAGCTTGTACAAATCCTTCTTAACTTCATTCAGTCTATATTATCTTTAAAAAAGGACAGTTCATTTATTTCCCAAATCCTGTCTGTGATGGCAAATCTAATCATTTGTACCAAGGAGAAACTGAAACAATTTTAAATATGTAAGTGTCCTATCTAGATTCCAGACATTAGAAGATATTTTAAATAGTTATGCATATTAGGCTCTGTCCAATCAGTCATCTCTTGGAGGTCATTATTTAAAAGGAAACACACAATTCTTCTGTTGCTTGTTGATCCCATTCTTGTAATAATAGAAAAAGCCATGACTATATTTCATAGCCTTGCATTTGCTGAGGCAAGGCTACTATACAAGCAATATTTATTCTTCGACCAGTAATTCTAAGGAAGGTATGTTTTATATTATACCCTTTTGTTGTAATTTATAATAGATTTTACATATATGTGTGTTTATCAAAATACATGTTCACTCTTACAATGTAAAGTTTTGTGGGAGTTTTTTGATAGAAGACAGAAATTCTTAGGGAATAAATAGTTATTTGGTTTGTTACATATGTGGTTTATTTTCAAGTGTGACACGAATAAATATGAAATGTTTGAAAATCAATATTCACACACACACAAAAAATAACTTGTTTAAACTTGTCAAGGGATGCCAGCATCATGAAAATGTAATATGAAAAAGTATGCTGTTCAAAAAGCATGAATTTTATATAAGTCTGCGAGCTATTAAGATGCATATTCAAGTGTATTTATTGTTATAGTTTCATTCAGTAATATTTTATTCGATAGCGTTTATCATGTACTTTGTGCCTCCAGGTTTCTATGTTCTCTGTGATATTCTACAGATAAAGCAGAAAAAAAAATAAACATTTTAAATGACAAATTTTATGTTTTTGTTCTAATTCTTTATTCATCAAGTTTAAAAGTCAATTAGCATGCAACCAAGTCTAGATGAAATCACACCTGTATTGCATTGGTAACAAGGATTAAAGTAAAATAGCAAAATATTTTATACATCATGACTTCTACCCTGAGAAAAAGACTCTCCCAATGAAAATTACCAATGATCTGTCCATTTTAGTCTTCAAAGACTTCCTGGAACAAGCATGTTTGAATGGACTTCCTAAATCCTAAAGAGCTGTTTAATAAGAGGGGTGTAGCTACAAATAAGACCTCCTTACCAAGCCCCCAATATAATACACCTTCAGATTAGGGATCTTTTGCCAATTTTACAGAGTGGCCAGGAGCAAGCAATCTCAAAGATACCAATCCTGTTATAAATGACCCCAAATGACCATGGGAAGGCAAGCACCAATAAAAAGACCAACCTTTTTAAGATGGTGAATAACAGGAAGGAGTCTAAGCAAGTAGGTATCTGAAAATAACACCATGTACCATTGGAAAAGGAAGTACACAGGTAAAGAGAAACTATTTAAGAGTGGATTCTCGCCACTCTTAAAGATCCAAGAGATGATTTACTCAAGAGCAGAGTTTGTGAATCTGGATAGGATATAAAAAGAAGATGGAATCATAAAGTTGCTGGAAGGCTTCTGACATGGGTGTCAATCTGCAGCATGTTGCATCTTCTGCAAAACCAGCCAACTGGGCTAACCAGTTCCCAATCAACTTGATTGAATGATGGTACAGGTAGTCCTTGACTTATGTCCACATGAGCCCAAAATTTCCATTGCTAAGCAAGACAGTTGTTCAGTGTGTTGTGCCCTGTTTTATGATCTTTTTGCCACAGTCATTAAATGAATCATTGCAGTTAAGTGAATCATGTGGTTGTTAAGTGAATCGGGCTTCCCCCATTGGTTTCGCTTGTTGGAAACTGGCTGGAAGGTTACAAATAGTGATCACATCATCCCGGGACACTGCAACTGTCATAAATACAGGTCAGTTGTCAAGCATCCAAGTTTTTATCACATGACTATGGAGATGCTGGAATGGTCATAAGTGTGAAAAATGGTCATAAATCACTTTTTTTATGCCATTGTAACTTCAAATAGTCACTAAACAAATGGTTGTAAGTTGAAGACTACCTTATGTAAGAATGTGTGGATGAGAGTAATGGGAATTGATTATTGAATCAATTCAAATAAAGCCTTGGAGCCTTGGTATTACAGCGGTCTAAAGCACCCTGTTATTAACACCAGCTGCCTGCAATTATTGCAGGTTCGAATTTCACCAGGCTCAAGGTTGACTCAGCCTTCCATCCTTTCTAAGGTAGGTAAATTGAGGACCCAG
>JANHFK010002416.1:12226-23052 GCA_036250565.1 Sibynophis collaris | reverse complement strand
AAATATCTGAGGGTGATTTAACTATTTTTCATAGTCCTGTAAATTGGGAAAAAAATCAAAAATTCTTTCTGCAAAATTCTGGTATGATTTTTTTTTTACATTATTATTCTTTTATTATATTTTTATAATAGGACAATGCAACAGCATAGAAATCGTTTGGAAAATTAACTGCAATATGGAGCAAATTGTTCACTGATAATGTTAAAATATTATTGAAATGTTAGGGTTTGGGGTTAATTTGAATGTGGTAAATAAATATCAGCAATTTATAAAGCACCACATTTGAAGTTAATATGACTATTTTAATAGTATTTAAAATAGATAATTATTTTTTAAGCTTAAATCTCTTGTACAACAGTCTATTTGAATTTCTACAATTAACTTGAAACTTAATCCATCCGAAGTATTTACAATTAAATCAGGTATATGCAGATAAAATTAGTTTCTATATTTCTGTTTTCAGGAAATAGAAAAACCACATATTAAAGTAAGTTAACTTCGTTATAGAAATCTTCTTACCAAGAACATATTTTCACTTTGCAAAACTAAGCCAGTATTCTGATTATTCAATGTTTACCAGCAAAAAACGGGAGCAGACAGTTAGAATAATTGCACAATATTGATATAGATAGAGAGATAGAGATAAAAACACATGTTTGTGTGTATTTATGTGTACTAACTAATAGTTTTGTTATTCTTAGTTAAGTAGACAGTCCTAAAAATCAGATGTTATAAAAATCAGTTTCTTCAAATATATGATTTGAAGTCAACATTTTATGTACTGAGTAAACTAGAAAAGTTTTTTCTAATTCAGAGAATTTTACTCTAATTGAACTTTATCGAGTTAAAAAAAAATAGTCCTGGTGTTATTAATCAAAAGTAAATTCCCACATTCTATATCTGAAGAAGTATTTGACCCAGATTCTGCCTCTGATAAAAACAAAATCAATAAAAGTGTAATGATAAGGTCCCAATCCTATAACGTTATCCGGCATGAACAAACAAAAAATCAATGAGTAGTTTTGTGTGATTAAGGAGCCGTGCTTTTAATACATTTCCTGCAACTTCAATCCCTGTAGGAACAGCATCTTGAAATAACATTTTTAAATGGTTAAATGGATAACATGGAGTTTTGTGAAAACTCTGCTTATTCTGGACGGACGCACAATTAAAGTCCTATAAAATGTTAGCCCTTTCCCTCCCCATTGTGTACGATTACTTCATTTATTGTTACACTATTGGGGTGACAGTAATGATTATTCTATCATTTTGCATTTTTCCTACCAGGAAACAAAACCAATTAGCTGCCTAACTCTTGAGTTCAGAGCATCACAAAGTTTTTTTTTTTGGCATAAATAAATAAAATACGATAAAGAGGGAATAATTCTCATTCAAAGCGTTCATTTCCAAGATGGTCTTCTATTGAAGCTGGCAGCCTATCCTTATATTCATGATCCACTGAACTCAATGGAATATTTCTAGGAAAATATCTGCAGACTTTCGATTGTAAGCATTCACTGATATTAATGAAAGACAGGATGGCCATTGACAATATTACATTTTTCCAGGATAACTCACCTTTAAAAAAAAAAACTTTTACTCATCTGATTTTGTTTCTTGGAATCTTTGTAATCTTGGTAAATCTGCTTATTTTTCCCTCCCCCACTGTTTTTAACTTTTCCTGACGGTGATTATTTACTGTAGATACCTTGGGGGATAATAAAGAGAGATTGGTTTAATTTCTGGAGCAAAATTATGTAATTTCAATGGCAGATATCATCCAAATTCTAAATTTATCTTATCTCCCTGGATAGAACTTCATTTTGTAATGATTCTTTTAGAAAATAGATGATAGTAAAAAAACAAAACAAAAAAAGTATACATGCCTTAACATGTTTGAAGAATTAAAAGTTACAAGCCATGCTTTCCATGACAACTGTTGATCATTAAAACATATTCTACGTTATCTAGGAAGCTGCCACTATTTCTTGCTTTTAGTGTCCCTGTGTTGATGGATGGAAAGAATGAAGGCTGAAAACCAATTGCTGTGAAAAAGAAGATATAATGATACAAACCAATTTGCCGGCGTGAGTGTGGAAAATCCCTCGCTCTAAAATACGCAACGGAGTTATGAGAGGGCCCCCCTCGTATTCTTACCACAGAATTTCTAGTGCGAATGCTCAATCTGTATTTTTTTTTAAAAAAAAAAATCTATTTTATGGAGTAAAAGGACTCTGTGCGAATGGAGAAATTGCTAATGGTTGCCCTTAACTTTTTAGTAAATTTCACTGGCGTGAAAAAAGTCCTGAGAAGGAATGAAGCCTGATGCTACAACTCATGCTTTGTAAATATAGATCTTCTTGCATTTGATGAGATCTTGGGTTTTTAACTTCCCTGACTTTATTTTCCCATTCCATTAACAAAACTACTAGGAACCGTCAACACCGAAGTCTCATTCTTCTGTCAGGAAGACCCTTCATTTCAAGAAAACATACTCTGTTCTTGCTAATTCTAAGTGTAAGGAAAACAAGGCTATATTTATTGCAAAGGCTGGCCTAATGTGTCTATCATTTTTAGGGACTCCTACTAATTCTAGAGCTCGTAACTATTCTAGGCATTAACAACTCAGATCAGCGCAGCTTAAATTTCACACTCCATGCACCTTGGTGTAGTAGATGCTGAAGGGTTTTGTTTTGTTTTAATTCTGTTCCAAGAATTTTAGGCATCCATATCAGTACTTACATTAGAAGCCATTTTCTGAACTTTCATTTTCTTGAGGTTGAAGACTAAGAAGTAAGGTCAGATCTCTATTGACCTCCGCCAACAGTATCTAATGCTTCATCATGAAAAATCTTAAGACTTTCTATTTCCAGCTACTACGGCTAAGAGATCAGAATTCAAAGGCATGAGCTGCCAGAATTACTAAATTAACTGTGGCTTATGGGTGCAGATAGTCAATGCAGGAAGAAATTCTATTATTTCCCTTCTTATACTCACTATTTCGCCTTGAAAACAATGCATTGTTTCCAAATGGGCTTTTTGTGAATCGTATAATCAAGGGCTGTATTCCCCTCTCTTAGATAAATAGTTGGAGAGAGGGAGAGAGAGGAAAATGAAAAGAAAACTGGATTGTTATTTTGTGATCATGAGGATTGTCATTCCTGTAATTTATGTATCAATTTGTACAGGCAACTCTAAAATTACCCTTCAGCATTAGGAGTTACCTTCAAAGTAGGTTTAAAAATCCTAGGAGAGTTAGAATCTTTAATTCATAATTTATTAAAACCCAGATTAGAGTGTGTGTGTGTTTGTGTTACTTTCCTAAAAAGCTTGGAGATACTGTTTCCCAAATCTCCTTGTGGGGAAGCGACATTATCTTATATAATTTATTTTATTTATTCCTATTTCATATGTCTTAACTTCATTTCTCCCTTGTACATACATCCTAAGCAGGTTCTAATAATGCTGCTTTCTAATTTGTTGAACTAACAACTAGATTGTTCCCTATACTAGATGTCAGCAAAAGTTCCCTGGGTTTTTTTTACATACCTCCGTGGCTATAATCGTTCCTGATTTACGGGCAGGAAGCTAAGGTAGAAATGAAATGAATATAAATTATTCATTCATAAATCAATAATGATGTGAATTTAATCATTGGTAACGATAAGAGCCATCTCTTCATTCCAGTCATGCCTTGCTCCCCAACGATTATCCAACCTACCATCCATTGGGTTGGGAAAGAAAGAGAATCTAAGATCCAGGAACCACGGAAAATGAATATCAGTTCCTTTTCCTATCTCACCGTTCTTTCTTTCCTCCATCATCTGAAACTCTACGTCTAGAGTGATCTGCAAACCACATTGGCAGCATTTCTGCCAAGTGGAGGGTGGCACTCCTTTTAGCAAACAAAGCACTGTTTTCTCCAGTGTAGGTTTACATTTTGGCTGGCTGGCCATAGTTCTGATTTGGCTCTAACCAAATAGTCAACACACGATTGCATCCACTGCTTTCTCTTGCTCTTATCCTGAGTTTCTTACTTCTAAGCTTTAACCCAAAAGGATGAGAGCCAAACTTCAAATTTGGTCAGAAAGAGGCAGATGTTTCAAAAATCTGGACAGAATTGCTCCTGGTTGGTTGGTTGGTTGGTTGGTTGGTTGGTTGGTTGGTTGGTTGGTTGGTTGGTTGGTTGACCAACAGATTGATGGGTAGTGTTTCTATGACAATTATAGCCTTTTTCAAAGCTAGAATAACAGAGTCGGAAGCGACCTTGGGGATAGTGTGCTTGTGTGTGTGTGTGTGTGTTGCCCAAAAGAATTCTGCTTGAGAAACAATTCCAAGAAGGCAGTGGTTGTGGAGAAGATCCCTCAATGAAATAATGTTTCATTGCTTGCTTTGTCTATCTCTATTCAACATAGTTTGAGTAAAGGTTCATGGCTCATGGTTGAAACTGACAGCAATGTATTTCTGATGAATGCAACTAAGCTGCAGGAGTGAATAGCTGCCCCAGAGGCTGTGTAGTGTGTAAGTTCCCCTTCTCTCTCTCTCCCTCTCTCTCTTTTCTCAGTGTTAAATTTTCAGGAAAAAAATCCAGCAATTTTCAGACCTAATTAGTCTCCTTGGTGGTTGTAATTGATGAGGGTCAGTTAGAGACTTTCTTGCCACCCTTCCAGACAGCTTCCAAAGACTTCAGCCCAGGGGACCCAAACCCTTCTGGCTGAGGCTGAGACAGCAATGGAAGGAAATCAGCCCTGCAGCTTTCAGTAAGCTTGGCTGTTGTAGCATGTTCATTTTCTTTTTGTTTTTGCATAAAGTTTGTTGCATTGTTGTATATACCAATAGATCAGGGCAAGCATATAAACAGCAAACCTCACTCTCTTTTAGTAATGATAATGTTACCTAGTTGGATAATGAAAGGTAATAATGCAAGAAGAGAAAACGCCAACTTTTGTTGTGTATATTTGGTTTATTTTTGATGAGAAGAGCCTACTGTAAAACAGTGGTGAAATCCAATTTTTTTTACTACCGGTTCTGTGGGCGTGGCTTGGTGGGCATGGCAGGGGAAGGATACTGCAAAATCCTCATTCCCTCCACACTCCTGGGGAAGAATATTGCAAAATCCCCATTCCCTCCCCACTCCAGGGGAAGAATATTGCAAAATCTTCATTCCCTCCCCATCCAGAGGTGGCATTTGCCAGTTTTCCGAACTAATCAAAATTTCCACTACAGGTTCTCCAGAACCTGTCAGAACCTGCTGGATTTCACCCCTGCTGTAAAACCAAATAGGTAGGACCAAAGATCTATAAATCGATCATGAAGCTATTTTGAAAAACAATCACTTTCTATCAAGATGACCAAGTTTCCTTCTTTAGCATCACAACAAGATAGAAAATATTATTTTTTAAAAAAATCCTTTTAAAACAGTCAAAGGAAGGAATTGTTCAACTGTCATTGTTCTTCTGCACACACACCCCACAGGACTACCATTGCAATCTAGATGTGTGCTCAACAAGAAATGGGCAAACAGAATCCAGATGTCTAGGGCATTTTCTCAGGAAATGAAAAACAATTTCAAGGTGCAAGGTGGGGTGAGGAACATCTGTTATCAGAAATATTGTCTCATCTCCTGATATTGTATTCCATCTGTTGCTGATGTGGTGGCCGCGGCTATGATTGTGGCAGGAATGTTTATTTGAAAATAATATTCATAGGATAATTTTGGGCGGCGTAACTGATGGATAACCACTGGTCTTCTCAGTCAATGACAAAAATGCCCTAAATAGAATAGACTTATCATTTGAAAAAGATAAAGAGAAACCTGAACAGGAGGGGAGAAAAGAGGAAGGATGTAACAAAAATGTCATGCACATATTTAACATTTATTAAAAATTAGCAATGGGGATTAAGGACAGAAACCAAAGGTAAGTTTTAAGGAGAAATTCAGATGAACGGAAAACTGTATTATCGCAGATATAGCAAGGGTTTTTAAAAGTAGGAATCAGAACACTTAGCTTCACTATTTGGAAATATTCATTCCAAATCTTATCTTGATAAAGAGTTTTTTTCTTCTTCTGATTCCTAGAGCTCTTCAGAACTTGTTCAGTTCCAAAGATCTAGCTCAGTGTACCAGATCAAAAGAAAAGGGGGAAAAAAAACTTTACTGCAATCCAATACTGAAAATAAAACTCAATACTAAAAGCTACCTTAGATGCTCACAGTCCATCATCTGGGCCAAAGGCAGGAAAGAATAAAGCAGATTTTTTTAAAAAAGCAATCTTATCTAAGAGTTTAATTACAATAGTCGAAGCAAATGCAAACTAAAATAAAGTGGTTTTAACTCATTTATGGATTTGCAGTGGAGAGGAATTGCATATATCCCTGGTTCACTTCTGAAGAGAAGGAACTTTCTAGATGATGAAACCAAACAGGCAGATTCATTTCCAATCGATCATAACCTGATCAATACTGGAGCTCCTCATTTAAGGGTTTAAAGAGTTTAAGGGTGATCTCCAATGGTGGGTTTCTACCGGCTCGCTCTGGATCCTGCGAAACCAATAGTAGCGGTGGCGAGAGGCTCCACCCACCCGCCAGGATGTCATTACGGACGGTCTGTGCATGCAGGAGTGGGTTCTACTTACCTTCGCTACCAGCTCGCAATGGGATCACGCGTGGTGCTTCTGCGCATGTCCAGAAGGTTCTATGCATGCGCAGAGTGTCCATGATGCCATCTGGATGGGTGGGTGGAGCCTCCCGCCACCAGACAGAACCAGACAGAACCGGTTGGAACCCACTACTGGCACGCTCCGTTTGCAAAACAGTAGCGAAGGTAAGTGGAACCCACCACTGGTAATCTCCTGTATGGAAGCTACTGGAATCTCCTCAGACTATTTTATATTATCTGGAGGAATCATCTGGCAATTTGGTTACTTTCTAGAAATGTTTAATGAAGGAAATGGGATCATGAAATAGAGGCAACTTTGCTTCTTCCGGCCATTTTTAGAAGTGGGGAAGTTATTTCACGAAGCAACTTTAAATTTTGAATTACTGACAAGGCCTAACATTGCAGGATTATGGTGGTTGTTTTAAGGCAATGGCCTTCCTTGGTTTGTTTTTGTAAGGAGCAGAGGAACTCTTCACTTATAAAATCCATGGAAGTTCTTGGAGCTCTCATACCAAATTATAGAATATCAGAGTTGGAAGGAATCTTGGAGGTCTTCTAGTCTTCTAATCAAGCAGGAGACTATTCTGGACAAATGGTTGTCCAATCTTTTCTTCAAAAGCTCCAGGGATGGAGCACCCACAACTTCTGGAGGCAAGCTGACTAACTGTTCTCCCTGGCATTTTCTACTTAATCCTAGGTTGGATTGCTCATTGATAAGCTTTCATCCATTATTTCGTGTCGCTAACTTTCAACGAGCTTCCTCAAGGGGCTACCTTAACAGAACGCTTGTGATGCTTGCGTTTATCTATGGATCCTTTATGTTTTGTTTTTTTCTCCATATTCATTTTTCTTCATATCTGCTAGAGCAGTGATGTCTAATCTTTTTGCCGTCGTGTGCCAAAAGCAAGGGAAGGGCAGGGGGGTCACGCACGAGTGTGCCCATACCCATATTTCAATGCGCCCTGCCCCCTCGGGCATGGGCACGTGACCTCCCCCATTCTCCCCCTGCTTTTGGCACGTGATGGCACAGTGGGCCCGGTAGGCCCGTTTTTCACCTTCCCCAGGCCCCAGATGCTTTCTAGGACTCTGGGGAAGGCCAAAACAGCTTTCCCCACCCTCTTGGAGGCCCTCCGGAGGCCAGAAATGGCTCATTTGCTGACTTTCGGTGGGTCCGGAAGGCCCATTTTCACTCTCCCCAGGCTCCAGAGGCTTTCTAGGAGTCTGGGGAGGGCGAAAATGGCCTTCCCCACCCACCCCCTGTAGGCCCTCCGGAGGCTGGAAACAGCCTGTTTCATGACTTCCGGTGGGCCCAGAAGGCTCAAAAATTAGCTGGCCGAAGTGCGCATGCGCACTGCAGCTGAACTGGGGCAATGCTCGCATTCCCACCGAAAAGGCTCCATGTGCCACCTGTGGCACGCATGCCATAGATTCGCCATCATGGTGCTAGAGCATTCCCAGCTTCTACCAAGCTTCAGGATCAGCCTGAAGGAGAAGTAGCCCTCTTCTAATGCTACCTTGAATCCTAATGTCATTCATCCGTGCTGATGTGACTTGCTGTTTCTGACAAAGAATAAGTTATCCCCTTTTTTTATATATAAGGAGGGATTTTGCTCAGAGTACACCCCACACACACACACCCTCCAAGCGACCAGTTGGGTTAAGAAACAGGCCAGGAGATGATCCAGAAAGCCATTCGATTTCTCAGACATACCTGCTTTGAGCCAGGAATCAAAGTCTGTTGCGTCAACGTGTTTCAACTTTCTTCCATTAATGCCTGTATAATTCTCAGCCGCTCTCCCACCCCCACTGTGTACCTTGGATGCCGAAATAGTTATTTTCAAAGCTAACCTTTCTAGACCAATTCCGTGGAGAATGACAGAGCTTCTGTAAAGTAGGAGCCGTGAAGGCAATCGTCTCGCTTTTCATTTGCACCGCTCCTTAGCTATTCCACCATCAAAAGTATTATTACCAGCAAACAGCTCTTTGCCACATTATCTCTTTAACTGCTGTGTGTGCAAACTTCTTAATGACAGGGAGTGTTGACTGACACCGTACAGGAGATTCCAGTCTTTTAAAAAAAAAAAAAGGAAAGGAAGAAAATCTCTTTTTTCTCTCTCTTTCTGCTGGCTTTCACTAATATATATATATATATATAAGTCTTTCAAGAATTATCTTGACAGTAGGACATGAATGGGTTGACTCTACTCCTGTAGAGATTCTCTAACAATGGGAAGGAAGGGGAATCGCTACCGACAACAATGAAAAAAAAAGAAAGAAAAAAAAAAGAATAACTATCACAGATGATGTATGTTTATACTCAGCTGCATAGAGATTTCTCAGCACCAGAAAATCCATAGCATGAATTATTCTAACTGATTTATCCCAATACCTCAAGGACCTCATTCTGCGAACCTCGGCAGGGTCACTGTATCTACTGCATCTGAAAGTTTATCTTATACTCCAGGATCTGACATGGTGCCCTTGCGTACACTCGAAACATGAACATCTCCCGCCTTTCTCTTTGAGGTGACAACACACGGCAACAGCAAGGGTCTTGCAACGCAATTGCCGTTTCTCATAACACACTGGATATCTCGGTTCAACCTACGGTTTTATTGATCGAGGGCGGTTGTGACCGTGTTGTGTGACTCCCCTTGTCAGTTCTTTACGTCCCCCTGGCAGATCTCAGATCTGTTTTTGTCTGCATTTAAAACACACACCCTAATGGACACTGGGAATTGTGTTTTCTTGACATGGACCATTCATGTTGAGGGAGTCCATAAAAAAATGCAGTTATTGAAAATATATATGGAGCGAAGGGAGACAAGGAGAGACAATGACCTAGACCAGGGGTGTCAAACTCGATTTCATTGAGGGACGCATTTCAGGGTTGTGTTTGACCTTGGAGGGCTCGGGTGGGCATGGCCACCTTGACATCACTGATGTTGGTGGCACCTGTGGTGGCTGGAGCTCTCTGCCAGCGAAAACGAGCTCCTGAGCTCCATTTTCAGCTGCGATGGCCTCTTGCAACCCTCTGCCAGTGAAAACGGAGCTTGGGAGGGCTGTGAGCTCTGTTTTTGCTGGCAAAGGCATCGCAGGCATTGAGTTTGACACCCTTGACCTAGAGACTCAATCATCTTTTTTTTTTCAGAAGTTTTTATTTTTTCTAAACATATACAAACATACATAAGCATACATCTATGTAAATCATATATATTAACCTTTGATTTTCATATTAGGTTATAATCAATAACACACATAATATTTTCCGTGCTGCCCTTCTATATCTATCTTGATTCACAACAGCCCTTCTTCTCCTTCTCTCCTCTTCCTTTTTTGTTCAACTTTCTTCTTCCTCCTCTCCTTTTCCTTCTCTACTTCCCCCTCTCCTCCTCCCTTTCTCCCTTTCTAACTCTCTCTCTCCTACCCTTATTTCCCCTCTTCTCTCCTTCTCCTTTTCTTCTTTCCTTCTCTCTTCCCTCCCTCTCCTCTCCCTAACCTTTTCTCCACTCTCCTCTCTACCATCTTGAATCACCTTCAACTTTGTTACCCCTCTTGCATTCTTCCATCCCCTCTCTCTGGCCACGTCCCTTGCATCAATTTTTACCTGGCTCATGCCTCTGTTCTTCTCCAATCCAAAGAAACAATAAGAAGGATGAAGCCACATAACGCACTTCGATGTGAAGGCAATATTCAAGAGACATCCCGATTTGAAACCTCCAATCTGCTTTTTTTTTATTTGTGAGAGGTTAGGTCTCTGGGCATAGAAGCCGGTAACATCTGCGGTCTGAAACGAAAGATGACAGCCGTATTCAGATGATAGCTTTTTGGCACCACCAATTTGCTGCTATTTCCTTAATGGGGGATTTTGTAAAGCAGGGGAAGAATCTGATCTGTTGTAATTGAGGCTATTTGTTTCATTCTCTTCAACCCTTTTATGCGAGACTGGTCTTCAAAGACTGAGGCTCAAGAAAAGAAAGGATGGACGGATGGATGGATGGATGGACTGATGGACAGATGAATAGATCAGAATGTAAACCAGGGGTGAAATCCAGCAGGTTCTGACAGATCCTGGAGAATCGGTAGCGGAAATTTTGAGTAGTTTGGAGAACTGGCAAATGCCACCTCTGGCTGGTCCCAGAGTGGGGTGGGAATGGAGATTTTGCAA
>JANHFK010002415.1:0-10030 GCA_036250565.1 Sibynophis collaris | reverse complement strand
ATTTTGCAGTAACCTTCCCCTGGAGTGGGGTGGGAATGGAGATTTTACAGTATCCTTCTCCTGCCACGCCCACCAAGTCACATGACCACACCCACCAAGCCACGCCCACAGAACCAGTAGTAAAAAAATTTGAATCTCATCACTGCTCCCTACAAATAGTAAGAGCACCTTCACTCGAAGAAAGATTGTGTGAAAAGCATTTCCTGATCAACAGACAGATAGTTCAACTACACAAGCACCAGACATTCATAGATCATTTCAAGTGAGAACACATGAATATTATGAAATAGGTTAACCAGTTTTAACCATAGTTAGATCCATCCCAACCTTTCTCTACACCCTAGCAAAAGAAAGCCATGTTCCTGCTCACTGTTCCTGTTCAGAGAACACTGAGGTCCCTTCATGTAAAGGTGGTTGTATTTTTAGGCTTGCAAGTTTCTATTAATGTAATTTTACAATAAAGCTGAATTAGTTTATCTGGCCATGTTCTCCATCTGGCCTACTTGGTAAGGCTGACACCTTGCTCTAAAGCAATGTTTCTCAATTTTAGCAACTTTAAGATATGTGAATTCCCCAGACAGAATTCCCCATCTTAAAGCTACCAAGGGTATTGAAAAATACAGTTCTAAAAGGTTCAACAGAAAGCTTATTTTCCATAGCCTTACTACACATCAGATTACCAGGCCAACCTGTGGGTTTCCTGCTGAACATTTGGAACAAAGAGTCCGGTAATATCCTGGAAATAACCTGAATAAAAAGGATGTTTTTGCAAGTGCTTCACAGACCACATACTGGATATGTGGGCACAGCATGTTTCATTGGAAATAATGACCGCTCCTTTTGGCATTTAGGCAGAACTGCTAACGGATCAAAGTCCCAAAGTACAACTTGTTTGCCATGCTGAAAACACCACACACACACAGCCACCTTGTCAGTGCTACTCCTATTGTCAATAACAAACTTCCAAGGCTGCCTTTACACATCAGTATAGTGTACGTGAGCGCTTGCTCATTCTGTTATTACAAATGTAAGCACCTACTATTTCCAGCCTGACACACTGCCAAAGCCTTTGTATATGAGCTGGCACCAGAGACTTCTCTCCTACCAATCAGTTGTATCCATCATAAGAAAAAAAAAGTCTTCTGTGGCCACACATATTTTAATCCTCTTTTCTGTTTTGGTAATTGGTTTGCTAGTGGCTTCACTAGTCATTCCATAAATTCTCATCATAAAGCATTACATAACACCTATGTTTAGTTGTCAGGTCCTTCAAAATAAAACAGTAGGTCAGGTAGAAACCAGGACCAGAAAATAAGTTCTCCAAATATTTTGAAACAGAATAACAGAATAGCAGAATAATAGAGTTGGAAGGGACCTTGGAGATCTTCTAGTCCAACCCCTTGCTCAAGCAAGAGACCCTATACCATTTCAGACAAATGGTTGTCCAATCTCTTCTTTAAAAATTTGTCCTTAGTTCTAGGTTGAATCTCTCCATTGCTTCTTGTCCTGCTTAAATTAACTCACTACCTTGCTTTCCATAAATAAAAGATGAATTCAACTTGAAAACTTGTTTGCTTGTTAGAATTCTAGATTGCCATTCCCATTATTTGGTAACTGATTTTATTTGATCACTTCTTGTCTAAAGTGTCATGAACATAAGGAAAATCTTATTAGATGACCCTAAGGCCTACCTAGTAGGTAAAGTATTCTGCTTTACACCAAGCCCAACCAAATAAATAGAGGACAAAGAGAAGCGGAAGGCAATAACACTCTCAAATGTTATTCAACTGAAATTCAGAGGAATGCTTCCTCTTGATTCTAAATAATTTTAGAATAATCTTACATTTAGTATATGATACATGTTTGCATTGGATACTGTAACTTTTGAGAGGCAATTCCAAAGGCACATCATTGTGGGGTGGATGTAAAGTGGACAAAAAACCTCCATGCAAGCCAATTAAAGAACCAGGAATATCTGAAGGTTAAACTGGGTCATGTAATGTAAATACTATATAGAAATTTTTGCAAATTTCTTTTGCAAAGAAATGATATCATTGACTGAATAAAGGAGAATATACTTAAGTCAGTTTTCTTTTTGAGTGTTGTACTGATAACCAGATATAAATGCCTGACCTTTGGTACTTACATATCTTAGAGAAAAGATCCTCTAAATAATTTCCCATTATTATTCCATATACAGCCTTGAAAAACAGTTCTGTTTATTACACTTAGAATTGAATGATGGCTTGGAAGCATTCAGCATAGGTATTTGTAAACCTTCTGTTCTAATGTCTACATTTTATAAATATGTATTAGTATTCTGTAAATTATATATTTTTAAAAAAATTCCCAAGCATAATTAGATACATTGACTTGATAACCCTTCTTAATTGATTTAAGACAAACCCCGAAGCCAATCAGCTGATAAGGGGAAGCAACTATTAATTAAAATGCTTTTATCTATTCAGTAAGTGCTCCACCAGCTTGCTATAAGATGTTCCGTGTTTGTTTTTAACAGTTTCAAAATTCATTGTTCATGTATTGTAGTGTTTAGTAACATCCACTTAACTATTCAAAATGGTTGTTGACCCTCTCAGGAAAAACTCCAGCAGTTTTATCAAATGCACTCAGGAAATTGTTTTGACCCATAATTCTTGGATTTTTCTAGAGCATTTCTTGATCTCATAACCCTCCTTATAAAGTAGGGGAAATTTTAACTTAATGCAAATTCTCTCTCATTACATAATTTAAATAAGAAATTTCATGGTCAGTTTTGAATGCAATTGAATCAGTTCACCAAATAGTATATGAAATGTGATCATCTATGTAGAACAAAAGTGAGGACATTGTTGCATGTTTAATGCATTTTATAGCAGCAAATAACCGAACAGATATAGTGTATAAACAATACAGATTATGGACGGATACAGGGCAGCATAACTATATTTCAAATAATTTCAGATTTGTTCCAGGTTGCATTGTTACACTGTAATCAGCTCTTCATCTTGTCACCTTTCCCTTGCAGTGGGTGATGTGATGTCATTGCAATCAACAGTGCTAGATAAAAATATGGAGACTTCTAGTATCAGATCGCATTCCATATTGTGCTATCCTGCTTGTTACCAAAGAGAGAGAAAAACTGAAAACACTCATATGGGGATAAAAGTACCAATAGAAGGCAATATCGTATATGTAGCTCAGGATTGAATCGTGAAGTTTTTGATGCTCTCTGAGCTTTGTTATTTGCTTGCAGACATCTCATTACTCAACTAGGTACCATCATCAGTACAGGTATGGGTTTGCTCCCAGTTTACATACAGAAGCCTTCCTAACAGGATGGGTGGAAGGTGTAGTTTTCTCCTTGATATTTCCTTTGATTAGGGTATTGTTTTCAGCTTGCTAGGATTATTTTTTTATTTGAATGATGTGTAAATATAGTTTATGTATCTATTGATGATTGATTGGCCTCATTGCCAAGCATCTAGGAATTTTCTAGTATTCAAAAAACACTTGCCATAGTGGGTTGAGTGGTCAGGCATAAATTGTATTGTTGATAAAGGTGTGTTGGTATCCATTTTGTCGATAGATGTTGTATAGGCTCTTTCCTTTTTCTGGTGTTCCAGGTTGAATTCACCTAAATAAATGGAGCACTTGGATAAAGGTTTGACATGTAACGCTGTAACCTTGTGGACAGGGATGGTATTCACTTACCTTCGCTACCAGTTCGCAAATGGGAGCACACACACCATCTCCTCACATGCGCAGGATCTTCTGCGCATGCACGGAGCATCAAAAACAGGACGTGATGATGTCTGAGTGGGTGGGCGGAGCCTCCCGCAGCCACTGCTACCAATTCGCCCGAACCGGATAGAACCAACTAGCTGGAGCTGAGCATTTACTGGCCAGATGTTCTTCCTGATGCCAACAGAGTTTGCAGCATATATTTTCTCTGTGCCCTGATAGAGAAACATCTGCTGCTACCTAGGATTGGACTCTCGTCTTTCTGGGTGTGAGGTGAACGTTTTCACTACTAGACCACCACACCATTCATATTTATTATCAAGAATGCTGTTCAGGAATGTTCTTCATCTGATATTTTAATTTGGGTGCATCTCTGGATCCAATTTTTATTATCAAAGTTCTTGACAAAGTTTACCCTACTAATGCCTGTCCATGTCTACAGGAGTAGCAGTTAAGATGATTTGTCTCAAGAATTTCTGGAATTAAAAAAAAAATCAGTAATGGTCTGGATGAGGTCAATAAATTGAAAAAGAAAGACAGTGGCTGTATTATTTAAGCTGCAGCAAAATACCTTTATTGCCTCTCTGCATAAGCATTCCTTTCTACCTGGTTCACATTTTTCAATTCTGGTTTATGTTTATTAACACCACTTTGGTCCTAGCATTTTTTTTTTTAAAGATTAGCTATAACTGAGTGGTAGGTGACTGAATTTAAGGAGCCATGAAATATCTTAATCTATGGCCTAAGATTCTCTCTGCCTAATCAAATTTCTAAAGAAATGCTAAAATGTTTGTTATGACTCAATGCAAATGAGCCACAGGCTCCACTCTGGTCCGCCGCTGCCGTGGGGGACCGAGGTTTGAAATGATTGGCTGGGGAGATCCAGCCACCTGATTGGTTAGCTAGCCAACCCGGGATATTTAAAAAGGGCCGGCTCGCAGCACTCCGACGCTGGTTGTTTTGTAACCTCAATAAAGAGCTGAAGTTACTCTAGCTGTCCGCGTCTTCTTCAACCCCCGATCTAACAATGTTCCTTTGCACAAAAGAAGTTTTGATTAATCTGCATATTTGATTAAATGCTTAGCCATTGGCAAGCACATCTGGAAATCAGGCATCTGGACTATTTTGCTTATCAATAGCCCAGGGCATATGCAATGCAAGGGAAACTGAATTTTCCAGAGTTAATCAGGTAATCATGAAACGGTCACGTATCTCTAAAATAATGTTTTTCTTTTCAGCTGCTTCTACTTATATCATATTTCCTTTTCATGAATCATCAAATGACTTTTTGTTCTCTGCCACAAAATCCATTCAAAGGTGATTTTAGCTATTGTTCCGTTTGTATAGGAAACTATAAATGCAATCTCCGAAGCCTGGAATTTTGTTACTTTGGGACAATTCTTATTGGATTAATGAAGCACAACTATTATTTTTTCTTCTAAATGTCCCACCGAGATAAAGAGAAAGACTATGCTTTTGCCCAGGAAGAACTGCTATTCCCAAGAAGCTTTTTCTAATCCACAAGAGAACTGAAGTTAGTGAACCCAGGGAGAAAGTTCCCATTATTCCACTGTTTGAGAGTGGAGGTTAGCTACTCAGCTGTCCCTTATTTGAACAGCCAAATGTGTAGGACTCTTAGCCAAGTTCATGGGTGTCCTGACTGCAGATCTAGAAAATTTCAGATCTGTAGTCAAGCAAGGAGAACTAACACATTTCTGTTTTCAGTTCAGCAATCAGGCCTAAGTGAACAGTAAGATAGGCCAGAAATAAATCATCAATCAAGTATCAGGATGAATCGGTTTTGAATTTCAATGTGCTGTAATACAAATAGCACAAGAACACAAATTAAGAATGATGTGAGGCAAAGCTTAACAAGGCGGAATAAATAGGGAAAGATTTTGGTGTCTCCCCTTGTTCTATTTCCTTCATGGTCTGCTCTTGTTTTCCTGCTTTTTCCAGAAACCTCACCTCTGGCTTTCAGTTGTCTTTATCTCTAATGCTGAGATGTTGGATCATTTCAGTTCTGATTTAAATACAGGTTGACTGGTTGAAAGTTGCTCAGCAGTTCTTTGATCTCAGAAATCCTTATCTGCAATATGTCTGGAGCTCAAAGTTTCTTGCATATTATTTCTGACTCTCTGAGGCAGCTCTTAGATGTTCTGATTCATCATCTAAGAACTGGCTGAGTGTAAAATCAGTTAACGGGGTCCTCCAGAGATATCGTGGGATAAGCTTCCTAGTCTGCAATGCAAGGCATACTTTAGTTATTAAGAATACAGCTATCCCAACCATGGAGAAGCAAAAATATACTTTCTTATGGTGTGCTCTCTTGACTGCAGAATGAAATAAACCATTCATGACATTTCCAAGACCATAAACCTAAAAAACCTTTTTTTTTAATTCTTTTCCTAATTATCCTCTAATATTTAGACACACTTCTACCCCTATTTGCTTAAGTTCACTATTCTCTAACAGTCCTGACCGTTTCTGATTGTTCTACCCAGATTAATGTAATCAGTAAGTTTCTGAAATCTGAAACTCAAATAAAATACCTCTAAAACCAAGCTTTTCCAGCTGCACCTAGAGTTCGTTCAGACCCAGACATTACTCTGTTATTTATATTGCTTAAAATTGTTTTTGTGCCATTATCATTCTAACCTGCATTGTGGGAGCTAATTACTTCCATATTAGCAATGTTGGTTAACTATAATAAAACCAATTGGATTGTTGCAATTGCTATTCCTAACAAAACCCAACATTTTGATTTGGGCTCAGTATCTTCCACAAAGTATTCCTCATCTACCAACTCTGCATCTCCCTGTTAAAAACAAAATGCAGCAATACCAGGGGTGAAATGCTGCCAGTTCTATTTGGCTCGAGGGAGCCAGTAGTGGCCGGTGGTTCGGACAACTGGTAGCGCCGGTGGCAGGAGGCTCCCCCCCCAAACCGGGATGTCATCATGTCCTGGTTTTGACCATCTGCGCATGCGCAGATGACAACACATGCAAATGACGGCACGGGACCAAAACACCTGCAGTGCGTATACATCAGCAAACTGGTAGGAAAGGCAAGTACATTTCACCCCTGAGCAACATTACTTGGTCACATGTTTCAAACAGGATATGTGCCACATTTTGAAATATGACTGTAGCAACAGTGACAAGCCACTTCCATATTAGTGTCAAAGGAATTATATAGATGTGTCCGTGAAGCCACCAGGAGTCAAGCTTGACACAAAAGAGGCCTTTGCTAATGTACTTAAAAATGCCTACCAAAGGTGAAACAAAGTAAATTTCTGTATAATGATTGCTAATTATGTGCTATCAAGTCAATGTGAATGCTTATAACTCAGTGATTAAAGACACTGAGCTTGTTAGCTAGAAAGCTGAAAACTCAGCTTTGAGACCTGAGCGCCATGCAACAGGGTGAGCTCCCATTACTTGCCTCAGCTCCTGCCCACTTAGCAGTTTGAAAGCATGCAAATGTGAGTAGATAAATAGGTACCACTTCGGTGGGAAAGTAAGAGAGTTCTGTGCAGCTCGGCATATAATCATGCTGGCCACATGACCACAGAAATGTCTTCAGACAACGCTGGCTCCCTCAAGCTAAGAAACAAAGATGGGAACAGCCCCTTGGAGTTGAACATGACTGGACAGGGGAAACCTGTATCTTTTTATCCCTTCAGGTTTTCCCATGATATACCCATCACCACTTTAATCAAGGCCATTATCCTTGGTGCTGGTCAGCCTCTCTTTTTTAAAAAAAATTTCCTTCCACTTGTTCCAGCATTAGGGATTTTTCAAGGGTCTTGGATCTTCACACAATATGTCCAAAATACTTTAAATTTGTTAAATTGCCCTTGATGAGAACCCTAGGTTGAGAGTATAGATAGTAACCCATTATTTGAGGCCATACTATCTCAATTATGTTTATTCCCAAGAGAAAAAAGCAGCTGGGAAATTAGCATTGCAAATAAGATACAAAAAATATTCTCAGGAAAAAAAATGAGCCCATGAGTTACCTCAGGTGAGTAATATTGTGTTATTCATTTGCTTTAGATTTTTGCATCCTTATTTGCATGACTTTCAGAGTTGTTTGGTTAATCTGACTAAAGTCTATCAAATTCAGTGTGATGCAGGAGCAACAATATTTGATGTTCCTAGGAAACTTATAGGCTCACTTCTAATTGGGAAATCAGAGGATATGTACCTGAAAAATTACATCACAACACAAAAGATTCTTTTTAGTTGCTATGGTTAAGGACTGACTGGCCCTTATGAACTTGCCTTTAAGCTATCTAAAGCTGGGTAAAACCTATTCCAGACAACAGTTCAAATTAAGGACAAGGGTAGATTTGGCCATAACCTGGGATCTCTAAAATCACAGTGTCTTTTGGCAATGCTATAAGTCAATTGTAACTCAAATAAAAATAGCTTCTTTTAGTAGTCTTGAGGACTGGTCGATTTCATTAGATCCTTCCATGGTCTAATGACTGATGTATAATCGGAGGTTTTCTTTTTCATTTTCATATATATCACAGAGGATAATTATGATGTCATATTTAAAAGGTGAATGTTAAAATACATCTATGACAATTGCATTGTCAATAGTGTGATTATTAAGGATGTAAAACTATCATGAGATCATATGGAACAAACTGTTGTTGTCATTGGGTGAGAGCTAAAAACAAAACCATTGTTTTATTTTCCAATAAAAACAATCCATAAAACCCTTTCTATATGTGGGCAGCTACTGAAAGCTACGCCCAAACAGCAGCAATCACATTTTAAAAGAGAGTTGACATGGGGAAAATTTGTATTTGAAAAGGTTGCATCAGGTTTGTCAGTATATCAAAGAACAAGAATATTTCCATTTTAAAAAGATAATTTGACAATCTTAATTAACAGTGACATAGCAAAAGATGTCAATAAAGCCCTTTCTAATTTGCAAGTCTTTATAAATGTAAATAGCAAAAATAAAAATCTACGAACAATTTAAAATACTTGTACAACCTACCCATCTGGACCAAAAGTCTGTAAATCAGCCAGAACGTTTAGTGATTGACACACAATTCTAAATAGCTATTATTTTCTCATTTCTTAAAAAAGAAATGGAACAATTAATCTAGATAACTGGGAAAATGTGTTCTTACATACCATTATAAAAAGTGTCAACATTTATTTTCTGAAGATGAAAGGGATTGCAATGACCACAAAATGGGTTTCAACACTTGAGCATAACCATCTACAAGTAGAGAATTAAAAATACTAGAAGTCAGCTGAAGTTACCATATGCTTTCTTTCAAGAAGTTCAAGATGGCTTGAAGAATTTAAGGCCAATACCGATTGATTATAATTGGTTATTAATCATCAGGCTGTCTAGATGCAGCTAAAGTAACCGAACCTTAAACATGACCTTCATGATTGATAGTTATTAATAAAGTTCTCCACATTGTTTTAGAAAGTCGAGGTTTGGTTATACAAAGGGAGTGGAGCTTTACCTCTATGACTGAAAGGGATAAATAGGATTCTTAAAGGTTAAAGAATGCAGTCAGTTGCTCAAACTCTTGAAGCTTAATACCTTTGGCTATTCAAAAAGCTAATTAAAACCCAGCTGGAACAAAGTCAATAGACAGTATTTCAAAGGAAAACACATCACAATAGAATGTGTAATTTGTGATGATTGGAGCAGTTCATAGCAGATTGAGTATTCAGAGGTTTAAGAATAAGTGCTTTAGAGAAAAAATTTACATATTTTGTGCACTTAGAGTATAGATCAGATTTTCCCACCAGCTGCCGCCCACATTTGTTGGTTACAACTCCCATCACACAACTTGGCTGCTTGTGTACCATGAACTACAGTCCAACACATCTGGAACATGACATAAATGTCAAAGGAAGTGTAGGCAGTTTGCAAATTAAAAAATGGAAAATATCTTCTTTAGCACCATAGTTGCTATGACTAATATGTACTTTAGAAATGATGTGGTCAGTGTGCTTCTTTTTGCACCTTTGGTATCCTTTACTCAAGAGAAAATTAAGTCTGAATTTAAGATGACTCCTCCAACAAATATTTAGCAGGATGAGCATTAGATCCTCCTGTGCATGTAGCATATCGGGCTACTCCAGCATTTTTTGTTTAGGACAAGTACTTCAGCATCTTCTTGTGTGATGTTTACAGTGTTTAAGCTTTCCATTAACATTCTTTGTCATATAAGAAGCAATGGGTGGAAACTGATCAAGGAGAGAAGCAACTTAGAACTAAGGAGAAATTTCCTGACAGTTAGAAC
>JANHFK010002412.1:126449-136614 GCA_036250565.1 Sibynophis collaris | reverse complement strand
AACAAACAAGCCAGAAATTGAAATAAACCACCTTTGTATTGCAACAACAGCTGTTTAGATTTAGTGCAATTCCAAAGTAGAAATATTAGCAGCTTAGATATGCAACCTTGTATCATGCATTTTATAAAGGGACACAAGCTCCCTCTGGCAGCAATATGTAGTATTGATCAAGATTGCTCTTCCAAGAGGAAATTAATGCTTTAAGATCTACAAAAGCAATGAAATAAATACTGAAAGTCCATTGATATACTGGAAAATATGAAGATTTCGTGGACTTTTAATTGAGAAAGAAAGGTCCCTTATTTCCAAATAAAAAAGTCTCTTTCAAATGGCCATCTCATTAAAAAATATGTCATCTTTAGTGGTGAACATTGTTTTCTATTCTCTATACAGTTGAATAAATCAGTAAAATGTAGTGAACCGTTATTTTTTAAATTGCTATTACTGTTACTATAATTATTCCTTAGGGAAAAGAGATTGACATATTTCAATTCATCCCCAAAGAATCTACATTTACAAACCCCACGCTATGTTTCCACAGAATTATTAGCATCCTACTGTGGATATCATAACAGTGGTGACTGCTTGTTTTCCAACAAAAGGTAAGTCATTTCGGAAAATTGTATCATGATAGCAAATTTCTAGACTGAAGTCTGTTTCAATATCTTCTATGGAGGAGGGAGGGTTTGCCAGCACAAATAGGTTCATGCTTATCTACAGTTTGCTCTCTGAAAAGAGCAAAGAAAGGAGATGTGGTAGACTAATACCCTGTTTTCCCCAAAATAAGACATCCCCTGATATTAAGCCCAATCAGGCTTTTGAGAACATGGCCAAGTGCTTATTTCAGGGTTCAAAAAAATATAAGACAGGGTCTTATTTTCGGGGAAACATGGTATGTTTGAAAATACATTCCATAATTAAAATGTCGATAATACAATATTTTTTTTGGTAATGTCTAAATGAATTACCATCCACTGAATTACTGGATGAAAATTAGATTATATGAATTTGACTAAAGAATGCCCAAAGGATAATGGGAAAAAGAACCTATCCCAAATATCAGTTTCCCTACACAGCTGGCAAGCAGGAAAAGCTAACATTTTAAAATGATGTAACGGTTCTTCAAAAGCACAAGAATGACAACATAATTTTAAAAAATAATTACTTAAATATATGCAAGATTGTAGTTCAAAATTGGACTATATATGAATAGAACATGATAGCAAGTAGAAATTATAACAATCTACCAGCTAAACAAAAATGTGAATTTTGCAGTGCCTGTTTCTTCTTCAGTTACAAGATATGTGTCTGTCTTGTAAATACAGACAGTACAAAATTGCATTATGCTGTTATGTTATTATGTACTTATTCAGCAGCAATTGTTACTGCCACTAATACGGTATGCGGTACTGTGCATACAAAGGGGGTGCAGTAGAAATCCCATTCTTGCTTTCATACTAGTAACATATACAAATATCTGTCATGTAATTTGGACCAGTTTATGTTTACATTTCATGCTAGTTAGGAGTGGAGCAGACGTAGCACTGCTGAAGAAATTATTTTATTTATAAGTAGCAATGTTATTAAAGCGTGCATGTTAGCTTGTCGGGTCTCAGTCAAACAAAGTTATTTTAGTGACTAGCGCATTGCAAGGCAACAAAACATTGTTTTGACCCAACATCGTTTGTTACAATCTTGTATGTTGCATAAGTCACATCTAACCTTGTACTGGGAAATTAGAATAACTTTGAGAGAAAGTTGGAGGAGTTATAACTAAGACAATGGTCAGATAAAAGAAATATCATTTGAAAGCAGGAATGGAGTTTCATAAAATGTTTTAGACTTAATCCTATCTAGTTCTTCTTAGAAAAAAGGCAAGAAGGTCCATTCAAACTTACAAGGTTCTGTTATTGTAACCCTATAATAAAGTAGTTTTAGTAGTCATGACTTTGGTGTTCAAGTCTGAAATGCATCAATATCAGAGATGAAAGTGTGTTGAAGAGCTTGGGGGCGGACGACAGGTAAAGGATAAAAGAACAACAGCCGCAGGAGCAAGCAACCAGCAGAGATTGAGTTATGTTGAACAAAGCACAACAAAACTATACTGGATGTTCACTGGTTGTTTAAAAACTGAAATACATTATTTGTGCCATTTCTATCCCTATCCCCTATTGTATTTCCAAGAGGTGTTCCTTTCTATTTTTCTATCTTAATTCTTTTTAGTTAGATTACAGGTTTTGTTCATAGTAAGTACACTATTATTAATAACAACTTTGTTTTCCTGACCACAAAGATTTTCATTCACCTTTCCTTTTCTTATTCCTTCTTGACCACTTATGTCCATTAATATTTACTTTATTTTAATAGCTTTACAACTTATCTCTTACACTTCTACTTCTACCACCTCTCTTCTCACTTTCTCTCTCCATCCCTCTCCCCTTTCCAAAATCGCTTGTACTGCTTCCAGCTGCTTCCTTTAACTCCCTGACTCCATTAGTTTTCATAATAGAATAGCAGTTATTCAATACTATTCCTATCTCTCAGCCTTCATCTTCTCCCAATGGCTTCTCTAGAAATTCTTCTCTGAGTGAATGCAGCATACCTCTGTTGTAAAACTACTTCTTGTCTTGGACCATCTATGGATTCTGTGAAATTGATTTTTTACTGTTCCATTCTCTTGTACAAAAGCTGCCACAATAACTAAAGCTACATAAGAAAGGTTTGGGAGAATGATTAAACTGTGCTCAGGTCAGCTTTGCCTGGAATCTCAAAAAATTTGGTCTATTGAATTTCTGAGAATAATTTATCTGTACCTACATTATCTACATATATCTACACATCTAATAGCACTCTGTCTTTCCCAGATCACCACTTTTTCTCCTAGGAATGTTTTCTGAATCTTAATGCAATTTCTTTATATGAACTTTGTGACTCCTGATTTCCTCTTCTTTTTCCTTTCCCTTTTGCTCACCAAGCATCACCAACTCACCGTTTTGATGCCTTTACAACAAGCAGTCATTTTCTAACCAACATCTTTCCTCCATTGCTAATTCTTAACTGTCCCATTTTACTACTTCTCAATTCCATCTTCAGAAAATTGTTTCTCTATGTTCCACAGGACATGTACTACTGATGATTTTATGATGCTTATAGGTGGCAAGTACATTTGGTGACAGGCCCTCTCACAAATGATAAAAAGTTGCATTTATTACAAATAAGATGAAACTGATTTCATTTCCAGTTGTGAATTTTGCTTCATGACTTGCTAAGGATGGTCAATCACATCATTTCTGTAGCTTAATGTAAAGGCAGCTATAAATAATAAAACAATTAAAGAAAAATGTATTTTGTGAAACTATATATTATTTGAACACATCTATTTAAAAATACATTTGCATTTTGTCATATGTTTGTGGTATACTATGATTGAAATGGCTGTGTAAGAGAATAGTTGCAAATAGCTGTGGGAGTACAATACAAAACAATAGTATTCCCATTTGTGTGGTTGAATCTAATTAAAATATAAGTCATTACTGGAATATTTCAGCCAAAAATTATCTTACACTAGCTTTTAAAAAAAGTTATTAATGCATAACAAACAGTATATAACTGTTAAGTAATATCTACCATAGATAGTTACAATAAACATAGAAAAGGTTTCTCTTCTTAACTGGGATTTCTACCATCTGCCATTTCTACCATCATACAGGTTAATCTGTCTAGAACTGAATGTTGGTTGGAGAACTTGTTCTGCAAGGTCAAAAGCAAACAGCCTAAAGTCATATGTCTTTAATCAATTTATTGCATAAACATTACAAGGGACTAGTTCCTATCCTTCCTCCCAGGCAAAAGTAAGAGGTCTTGATCCCATTGTACAACACAAGTACAAGATAAAGGTGCAAGAATTAAACCACAAGTTCACTAAAAAAGGCTGTTGCTAGAATTTCTTCTTAAAGACTATTATAATTATTGCAATAAACTTACTTATCAAAGGACTGTATGACTTCCACTTTTAATATTAGCCAAGCAAATTCTGATAGTTGGGAAACTAGATTTAATCAAAGGTAAAATTATGTTTAAACAGTTCCTGAAAGGAAAGTCAATGTGGTTATTATTTTATATCCAAATATTTTATCCTTAATTGTCAGTTAGTGATAGTCCCCGTGTGTGTTTCTTGAAGTACTAGAACTGTGATGGAGAACCTACGGCACGCATGCCAGAGGTGGCATGCAATGCCCTCTCTGATGGCATGCAAACCGTTGTCCCAGTTCAGCTCCACTGTGCATGCGCGCGTACCTCCTGCTAGCCAGCTGGTCTTCATGTCTCTGCCATGCATGCACAGGGGGGTGGGGCACTGTAGGGGCCACGCGTAGAATGCATGCATGGAGGCCACATGCACATTGCATTTTGGGGTTTGGGGCGAGCACATGCTTTGGGCACTCGGTCTGGAAAAGGTTAGCCATCAGTGTACTAGAATATCAGTTGAATAATTTGTAAGGATCTTAGCCAAGTATTCATTTTTGGCTGATGTCTTCAATGTTAGTCCATCACAAGACTGAAATCCCGTTGGCCAGAATGGAAAACAACTGTTCACTTAACATCTACTCAGTTTAACCCCAAGAATGTCTGGAGAGAGGAATGGTACAAGGTATCTTCTTGTAGCCTGACCATTAGTGATCTCTGTACCAAATCACCTGGTTTTAATCTCACTTCTTCTGGACAAAATTGAACAGAATGAAATGTGACACTAGAAGAAATGCCTCTGCCATGTATCAGTGGGAATGGAAAAATTCCCCTTATTGTGACTGTGGTGCTGATATGCAAACTATTAAACATATTGTGCAATGTGCATTTTTTGATTTTTTAGAAGATTTGCATGAAGCAATGTCAGAAGCGATAATCTGGATAGTTGAATTGAACATCCAGTTAGGAGGCCACTGGTATAGTCCACAGAAATTTTGTATATAATTATGTAGCTTGTGTATATATGTTTACTTGTCTTTTGTCATATTATACACTAAATAAATAAAAATGGAAAGTTTGCCATTGTAGCTTATACCACATCAGCTTCTCAGAAATTGATAGGAGGTCAAGTTTTATTTTTAATTTGAAATATTAACTATGGACTTTTCCATACTGCAGCCTTAATCTCCTCAGTTCCCATGTGTAAATTGGTTAGAAATTAAAAGAGATCATTTTCCAGTACTTCCTTCCCTGTTCCCATGATAATCAATACAGGAAATAGAAAGTGACATTTTTATCATTTTCAATACTACAAAAAGAAAGAAAGAAAGAAAGAAAGAAAGAAAGAAAGAAAGAAAGAAAGAAAGAAAGAAAGAAAGAAAGAAAGAAAGAAGAGGAGTTGTACTGTTTACAATTTGCAAAACAAAAAAGTATTTACCATTGCCAATGCACATGAGGCACAATGCACAGTACACAATTGGAATGGAAGTGATTGTCTGTCATGGCATTAAGAATAGTAGATAAAGTGAACAGTATCATTTGTGATGACAAAAAAAGAAAAGGAGCAGCAGAAACTGCTTTCTCAGAGGGCTGGAAAGAGGCTGTTGCTGTGTGCTCCTGCCCTCAAAAATAACCAGTGTCCTGGATTTACAAAATAGCAACCAATGCCTGCAAACAAATCCTAAGATTGAATACACACTACAGTTACAGGTAGAACCAGTAGTGGGATCCTTCCAGTTTTTACAACTGGTTCGGTGATCGTGTGCTTCAATTAAAATTTACCTTCCATGTTAATGCTAGGGAATTAAAACAGCTGAGGTGTGGAATCTGCTCTGCCACGCTAATCTGCTGCAAAAATAAAGGTAAGCAAAGCGCAGGGGCGGGCTGATCGTCGGAGCGAACCGGTTTGCTCCCAAATGATCGTCGGAGCTACCTCTTCACCTGAACCGGTCCGAACTGGTAGACTCCCACCCCTGGGTAGAACCCTATAGAAATTTGAAAGGAAAAATAAAATCTCTTTTACAACGGAAAGCAATTTATGCATGAAACCCATTGCACTAAAACAATGTATGAGAAGGAGATACTCATCATGCCAGTTCAAAGAAATATAGTATATAATTCTGTAGTGTAAAAATGCTTTTGAATCACCAGAGGGCAGGCTTCAACTGCTTGATCAATTTAAAATATTTTAAACAAAACAAAATTATCCTTCTTAAAGTTTAAGGACAAATCTTCAGACAACCATGCTCTGTTTTTTATTATGCTTTAATATTCATTAGAATATAGGATTTTTAAAAAACTAAAAGTGCAATATTCAAAAGTGGGTAGAGGGGTTCAGAGATTTTAAGTATTGAAATGGGCCTTAGGCTTGAAAAGGTTAATAATCAGATGAAATCCTTTAAATTTGTAAAATTTCAAAAATGAAGAAGTAATGTAAAACAAGGAAGTTATTGACAATTAATTGATTGATAAAGTTTAGCAACAGCACCTAGACTTTTATACCGCTTTACAGTCCTCTCTAAGTGGTTTTACAGAGTCAGCATATTGCCCCCAATAATCTGGGTCTTCATTTTACCCACCTCGGAAGGATGGATGGATGGATGGAGTCAACCTTAAGCCTGGTGGGATTTTGAACTGCCAAATTGCAGTCAGTCGGCAGTCAGCAGAAGTAGTACTGCATTCTAACCACTGCGCCACCAAGGCTCATTAACTTTAATTTACCTATTACTCTTTGTGAATTCTAGGAGATCACAAAATAGATGCTGGTAAAGCTATAAATGGTTCCCAAAGTACTTACTTAGCACCCTTGACTTAACCTAGAATTTATACTATATTAGTGACTTCCATAAAGAAGTTTGGAATATAATAATATCTATTTGGTTTTCTCGTGACTAAAAGCATATTTTAGTGACTAGGACAACTAGTTAACAACTAAATCAAATTAATATTTCAGCTTTCTTTATTATTTTTTTGCAGTGCCATGTATACCCTATAAATAAAATCTATTGGCATATTTAGGCATGATTTTTTGGCATATTAAAAATATGGTGACACTGTTTAGTCAAGTGGGAATTAAACATTCTCTCCTAAACAGATAAATTTAAATGCACATGTTTAATGAAAATTGAACCATAAATCTTTGTGTATGGTTTTATGTATTCAGGGTGGATAAACTATGGCTGTTAAGCCACACTTTTATGAATTCCAAAGCTCTCCAAATTCATTCCAACAAAATCCAGTGGCAAATTACTGAATAATTGCTTACTTTAAAGCAAAACAAAATAAAACAAATTAAGAAAAATATTACAAAATTGCCAACTCCAACACTTTCTCCAATGGCATCATCATATCTCTAATCCCACCATTTGCCTATCACTGGAAAACAAAATAAATTAAAGTTTGCCTTCAGCTGCAAAAAAACAGCTTGTTTATGTTTTAATGTCTATATAATATCCAAGGAAGGTGTATACTTGGGGCTGAGGAAAGCATGTAGCCTTGAGTCCTATACTGGGGACAACATTCCAAGTAATAGACAAAGCCAGAAAACTAAAAGGCCAGAGCAAACTAATTTCCATTTTATTTAATAAAAATGTTTTTTTAAGATATATTTTTCTTTGTTTAATCATTCTTCCTTTTTATAGTTCATTACATGGAACTGAAGACATGTGCCTTCTCTGTTGTGGCATTTTTCCTATATAGCAGAATGCCCATCAAGATTAACTATAGGAGTAACTAAATAAAACTGGTAAGGGAAAAAGAACAGTCTTTCTTAACTTGAACGTCATTATTTCAGTTAGCTTAGCAATAATACAAAGTTCATCACTGGCTTCATGTGTAGTTTTTTTGACAACATAATGTAGCATTCAGCCTTAGGATGGTGAAATACTAACCAGGTCCAGTCTTTCAAGATCAGCCACAATGAGCTAGATTCTGATATGTATTGTGATGTAAAAGCTTGCTTTTCCTAAGTCTGTGATGGTGAACCTGTGGCACAGGTGGCACATAGAGCTATATCGGTGGGCACGCGAGCATTGCCCCAGCTCATCTGCCGTGAACATGCGTGCACTGGCCAGCTGATTTGTGGGTCTTCCAGGCTCACTGGAATTCAGGAAACAGGCTGCTTCCAGCCTCTGGAGGGCCTCTGGGAGGTGGGGAAGGGCGTTTTTGCCCTCCCCAGGCTCCTAGAAAACCTCTGGAGCTTGGGGGATGAAAAACAGGCCTACCATGCCCACTGTGCTATCATGTGCCAAAAGCAGGGGGAGCACAGGGGGGTCACGTGCACATGCATGGGTGTGGGATGCATTGAATTATTGGTGTGGGGATGCACACACATGACCCCCATGAACCCCCACTTTTAGCACGTGACGGCAACAAGGTTAGCCATCACTGCCCTAAATATTCCAGTTTTGGTAGCACAGAGCTTTCCCATACAGAGGCACAGATTAAGAGACTGTGCAGTCTGCGAGCTGCATGAAGAAGACGGGGGAAATGTATAGGATAGCAACACCCTAGAATCCATCAGGATATATCTAGTGTCAGCCCTGGAGGCCATCTCACTAAGAAAAGCCTATTACCGCATACAGATTAGAGAGGGGGACAAATGGAAGACCGCTTTTAACTGCCCGCTTGGCAGCTTCCAATTCAAAGTCATGCCATTTGACCTACAAGGGGCCCCTCAATCTTCATGCAACTGATTAAAGAGGTGCTACCTGAGACTCTAGAGGAGCATGTAAAGCTAGTGCTGAACCACAGGGTCAGCTTTTGCTCTCCACACATGTCCAAAAAACTCACTGACACCGAGAGACAGTGGGCAATTTGGGAGAAGGAAGCCTACACAGTCTGCTGGGCCCTCCTCTCCTGGAGACACTTTCTTGAAGGGAGCAAAGTACCTTTTGAGGTTTGCACTGATCACAAAACCCTCAAAGACCTAAAAAAACCAAAAATTCTGTCCCAAGCAAGTTCACTGGGCACAATATTTCCGACGGTTTAACTTTGAGTTAAAATACGGTCTGCTGGCTATGCATTATCAAGAGGGCCACAGTTTGATAGCCAGAGGAAAGAAGTAGTCTATGCCATCATTTCCCTCTCACAACAAGCAGCACAAGTAACCACTAGAGGCCAAGCCAGGTGCCAACCCGATCAGGTATGGGACAAACTGACAGCCGTACTGAAAGCAGTGCTCTCAGCCAACCAATGGCTTACAGGAAACAAAGATGTCTTGACTATGAGATATGGGTTGGCTTGGAAGGGGTCCAAACTGTATGTCCCCATCAGTTTGAGGCTGGAAGTCATACAGCGCAGCCATGACTCAAAACTGGCAGGCCATTTTGGCTTTTTGAAAAAACTGCACCTGGCCAGAAGACAGTGTTGGTGGCCAAAGATGAAGGCCAACATAGAGGATTACATAAAGAGCTGTGTCACCTGCGCAACCATGAAGATGACATCAGAAAAACCTCCTGGGCTCCTCCAACAAGTGGCTAACCCCAGTTGGCCCTGGGAGAAAATCGCAATAGACTTTATAATTGAGCTCCCAGAGAGTGGAAGAAATACAGTTATTTGGACGGTAATCAACTTGGTTTCCAAGCAAGCCCACTTTACTGCTTGCTTGGGATTACCCTCAGAAAAGAAACAGGCAAAAATGTTTATCAAGCAGATTTACCAGCTGCATGAAGTGCCCCACTGGGTAATCTCAGACCGAGGCATCCAATTCACCACTAGGTTCTGAAGGGAGTTCCTGAAATTGGTCAGGACTTCACTCGGCTTTCCATCTGAGTACAAACGGAGCTGTGGAACAAGCGAACGCAATGGTGGAGCAATATATAATATTTTATGTGGATTACCAGCAAGAGAACTGGGAGGACCTGCTGCCATTCACAGAAGTGGCTTACAACAACGCAGTACACAGCAGCACTGGCATGACCCCCTTTCAGGTCACCAGCGGCATGGACTTTGTCCCCATGCCCGAGCTGCCCAGAAAGCCACCTTTCTCCATGACTCTGAATGGATGGAGTCACTAAAGAAGGGATGGGAAGACATCAAAAAAGCACTGGCATAATCCGCTGAGGCGTATAAGAAACAAGCGGACAAACACCGATCTCTCCAGCCCCCCTGTCAACTTGCAAAACTTCCAAGTTGTCATACACTGGCGGGGAGGGGGGAGAGCTGTCAGAGTTGTTTGATTGCCCTGGCTGAGACTGCATTC
>JANHFK010002412.1:96116-115513 GCA_036250565.1 Sibynophis collaris | reverse complement strand
CCTCACCCTCCCGGAGGCCTTCCGGAGGCCGGAAACAGTCTTTTTCCTGACTTTTGGTGGGCCCAGAAGGCCCAAAAATCAACCGACTGGCACAGGCATGTGAGCTGCAGCTTAGCTGGGGCAACGCTCGTGTGCCCACCAATATGGTTCTGAGTGCCACCTGTGGCACCCGTGCCATAGGTTTGCCATCACTGACCTAAATACAAAGATGTTATGGCAAAATAATAATCTGGTTTATTCTTGATTATTAAGTTCATTTTAAAAGTCTACCAGTTAAAATAATATCATTAAATATTCAATGTTTAATCCTTAGCATTCAGATTTTAATACTTCTGTAGTATAAACATATTCTTTCTTTTTAAATTTTGAAAGCTTAGAGTAGCATTTCTCAAACTTAAATAAACATTCAAAAATGCAAGGACCATCCAGTTACACATCCCTTATAGTTTATCTTCATGGAAATTAATATTATAAAATAATTATAGCCTCCCACATTTACTCTCCCATATCATTGATTTTAGAGGCCGTTTAAAATCAAGCATGTTATGTATCATGAATTATTTTATTATCATATATTTAAATTATCATATAATTAATTATTTAAATTATTATCATGTAATAATAAATCTAAATACAATTTGTTAAAGAATAATATCAAATAGGAATTTCTGAATATTAAGTCTAGGGATATCTGCTTAATAAATTCCCATTCTTTGTTGCTTAAATCTCTTATTACTCTTTTCTTTTTGAATTGTTTTTATCAGACATAGTTCCACTTAGCTGAACATATGTTAACTACATTGGACACTTCTTAATTACTTGAATGTGAGTGTTCATGAGCATTTATATTATCACTTGCCTACATTGATGAACCAGTTTTCTGCCACTGATCTATTCTCACAAACCAGCTGACAGGCAGAGAGCACTTCGGAAGGCAGGAATGGAAGCGGGAAGCAAGCGGTCAGTGCATGTGAAGAGGTGAAACTGAGGTTGTGAGTCTCGCCAGTTCACTCACATGAGCTGAGATGGTGATCAGGAAACTGCACTTCCACACACTTCACCTGAGACACACTACTGTGGAACATTGTTTCTCACTGCAACTATTAATATTGGTCTAAAGCAGAGCTATGTTGTAGTTAACTGTTTTTGTTCTACTTTTAGAGCGCTATATTTTGCAACTTACTCCAAGTCCAAAGAAATTATGAATAACATATTTGAGCCGGATTCTACTCAAGTACATATGACCTCAGCTGGAATGGCAGGTAAGGATTTTTGAATTCTTGCTTTAATCTATTGAAAAGCTATCAATGGAATGGCTGCAATAATAAATGAACCCTAAAGAAGTAATGGAAACAGACAGTTTAGAATATAATTAAAATACAGTGACTAAAATACTATGCTTGCTACAAGCATTAATAGAAGATTGAGTTAGAAAGCATTTTATTTTCTTCATAACTACAAGTTAGTGAATCATATGGACACAGTTTGTAGGACTATTCAGTGATTTGGAGTAAGGAAAAAGGTGATTTGTAGCATGCAGGAGCATTCCATTTCCATTAACTCTTTAAAGAAATTGTATTATTTCCTGGGATTACAAAACAGTAGCTGCATAATTGCAGGGAAATATACATGTGCTTTTAAGAGGTGCCAACAGATACATGTGCTCACCTAAGTATGCTCCAGTGCACCATTTCCCTTTGAATCTTGATCAGTGCATAGTCCTGTAAAGCTAAGCAAATTTTATGTGGAATAAAAGAGCCTCTTTTATTTTTCTCTTCATTGACAGATTTTCTATTGCAAACTTCTTCCTCTGATAAGTCACCTGCAATATGTTCTTTGTATAACAGTTTATATCAGATAATTCCTCAAAGCTCATTGCCTTCATAAGAAGGGAGCAAGAAAACAAGCAATTTTTCCCTTTTGGCGGTGGGTGGGGGAGGGTAGGATATGAGAATGAGTTTCTTAGGAAACAGAGGAGATAAAAAAAATGTACTCCAACATTATTTACATGTTTATTCAGAATTAATAATAGAATTCATGGAATTGCAATTCTGTAACAGTTATCTGGTGGTAAGCCCCATATGATCTCTGAGGCATGTGATGAGAAAATGTAAGATTGTGCTATTTTAGAATAAATGTTTCAATTAATGGCTTGCACAATATGTTCTACATCAGAATCCTGGCATGTTTGGGAGACAAGAATGCCCATGTAATTAATAAGCATAGCCAATCTTCTGTCTTATTATTTTGGAGAATAGAAATTTAAATTTTAAGTAGTTGTTTGTGTACGATTTTATAAAGAAATCCATGGGGAACGGGAGGGAAGGGGCAACAGTGCAATTGAGGATTCATTTAAAATTGTACATTGATTTAGAGACTGTTACCTGTCTTCTTTTTTTCCCAGAAATTAAAAAGAAATTAAATTTCTCTTGACAAAGAAAAAGAGCAGAAGATGAAAATGGATTAGTAAAAATTTTTTAAACAGAAAATGACCTGTGTATTACACATTAATAGTTGTTTGGAATTAGATTAAAGATTAATTACCTGGTTTCCGTAATGGTTGTAAATATGCATATTTGCCCAGAATATGTAGAAAACTGATTTGTTGGCAAATTTCATATCTACATGAAAATCCAGTTTGCCTATCCAGCAGTATTTTTGATATTATGATTTGAATTATTTATATGAAAATTCTGTTTTAGATCTATTTCTTTAATTACTTAGTTTTTTATAGCTGTCACTTTGAGACAAATATGCTTTGTTCTACATTTAATATAAAAAGCTACCTCTTTTGAATTTCTGTGATTCTGTTCTTATTACATGAAATTATCTTGTTCATGTGCTTACAAAAAATTGACTGGAAATAACATTCAGCTTTGCAGTTATATACCTAAACTACATGGTTGGTGAAAAAGAATGTCCTGTGCATATTGGCTTTGAAGGTAGCTACTTTCTCTTTGAACTAGCATAGTTTTAGGATGTTAAAAATCCCATAGAATGCATTTGAAAAATTCTTAAAATACATATAAAACTACTGACATATAATTTTGGCTGTATTGTCTCATAACTAATACAAACAGCATATGAGAAAAATGCTAACCTTGTCATTTTTGCTTTTTAAAATGCTTACTTACTGCATTAAGTTAAACAATTAACAATTCTGCCTGCAAGATACATTTTAGTTTACAGCTACTGGTACAATTAAGAATATGTGGAAGTCTTAAGGAACAAATAGACTTTCTGCATACAATTATATTTTAAAATCTTTCACAGAGTACTGTGACTTTCTTAACTTTCTCAATCATTACTTTTTTGGTAATTTTTAATTGTTTTTAAAGGAAATATTGTTTAATGTATTAAATCATACAGGTAATAATTTTTACAAAAGCTAAATTATCAACGCCTAAATATTACATGTTTAGTAGTTAGTACGTCTTAAGATTTTGTTATCCAGTGAAAAATATTTTGTTAAACATTTTGTCATGGATATCAGTGCATTCTTAGTGAGCAAAATAGACTAATGTACATTGACTATTCAGGCAAGTGTGGTATTACAAATCCAGAAAACATTGAACTTTTATTCTGATCCTATTACAGAAACTAGATGAAGCACTGTAATATGGCTAAATATGACTCTTGTTGTTTTTATGCTGTTCTATGTAAGCAGTCCAACTATAACACTGCCAGTTACAGATATATGCTATGTACAGATGACATTCTGCCACCCCAGGTTACCAGCAGGTACCCCATTTTCTCCGCATGGGTAACGGGAACAGCATTATCACTTGAATACTGTACCTATTCCGCTAAAAGTTTTTACAGTATATTCCTGACCAATACAACGCTTTTGCTAATTTGTTGGATATGATATTGCAGCTGTTGTGTGATCAGTTCTGTGCAAATTATTTTTAAAAACCCACTGGCTTAGGTTTTTCCAGGTAGTATTGGCCATAAATACTAAATTTATATTTTAAAGCTTTTGTTTTCTGAGAAGATATTCCTCTTACACCAATTCTAATATGAAACAGAAAAATATTATATCACGAAGAACTGTCTAGTTTTGTAATTCATTGGCTTTTTCCACTAATCATCTTCTTGATGTATTTTATATAGCAGCAGCAGAATTTACAGTTTTCAATTAAAAAAAATCTTTCACAACAAATCTGCTTTCTGATATAAACATTTGTTTTGAAAAGAGGAGATAAATAGCTGGACTATGATTTTTCTCATCCCCCCCCCCTTTGTTAATGTTTTTAATAAAGCTCAAAACCAGTTTGATCTGTAGTAGCAAAGTTCAGGGATGACTTCATATTCAAAGTGATATTTATCTCAGCATTATATTATTTCTGATGACAAGGTTAGCATTTTAAATTATTTTAAAAACAAAGCCAAAGCAATATTTTGTGTTTCTTTAAAGTTCATAGGTAAGTATTTTATGATATAAAATGGTTAAATTGCTGCAGATGGCAAAAATTTCAGTACTCAGTGCATTTTACAAAATCCTTTTTAAAAATATTTGTGGCCTGTATTCTTTTTTTTTTTTTACTGTTCTAAACTTTTAAAAATTAGATCTCACCTTTTATTAAGTCACAAATCCTTCCAATGGGATTCAGTTTTGTCACATGTATCTGATGAGGTCACTGCTTGTTGTTATGATACAGAAAAGCCTGTGTCTATTTTAGGCATTTACTGTACATTTCTCCCGTGAAAGAGTGAGATCGTGTCATCTCATGTTCCCCATCCGCAGGTCACTTCCTGCAGAAATATGGACTAACTTAAACCTCGTGAGTACTGAACTGAGCATCTCTTGCAGCCTGTAGCGTAAGAAACAGAGTTTGGGTTTGTAACCACTCTTAAAGAAACAGCCTAAGGGGAATCTTTATTTCTGAATTCCAGTTGCATATATTGTTCACTCAGCTGTTTCTTTCGTTCAATTTGGGGAGAGGTGGAAAACCTTTTAATCAACTGCTATAAAATTAACCTAATTTGTTTAGTAAACTCTCTTTTTAATAATATGCAGAATTTACACAGAAATTTCTCTGTAAATTTTGAAGTAGTTACAACTGCACCTAATAACATTGCAGTTAATTGAATTCATTAATCAGAGCCTTTTTTCCCCTTTAAAAACAGTTTAGCATTACTTGTGTTCATATTGATTTAGCAATTCAGTTTGTCTCACAAAGAAAGTCAGCACAAATTATTCCTGGGTCTTGAGATGTTTTAATTGAAATAGGGGGTATTTTTCCTCTAAAAATCTTCTGATGTGCTACTTGTTGTTTGCCATAGTCAGAGTTTTCAGTCAATAGCTTTCAGAATTCAACAAGTTTACAGTACAGTCCTATGCATATCTGCTCAGAAGTAAGTTTTATCTGGGAGCCTTTTTCCTTGGATTTATAGGATTTTAGTCTCAAACATAAATTAAAACTGTAATTCTACATATATGTTTTATTTTTAAATGATTTAAAATCACTTTCTGCACATAAGAATAGGATTTTGTCCAGAGTACAAATAGACTATGTAAAAAAGCCATTTTTAAAATATTGAAACCCAACCATTTCACCTAGTGAAAAAAAAGAGTGCATCTTATATGTCATTATTAAAGATATACAAGTAGAGAGCATAGTTTCAGATAATATCTTTTTATTTTGAAATAAAGTTTAAGCTTAAAGTATATTATGCTGTTTTATGTTGTATTTCCCAAGATAGCAGTGATTATTGTAAAATTAGAATCTAATGTTTAAACATAATAGCAAGAAAATAATTTTGTTTGTTGTGTAGAAACATCCAAGTCAATTTAGAGCTCAAATGGGAATAAAAAGTGCAGTGTAGCTTCAAACTTTTTAAAGGAAAGACTCATGAAAGAGGTTAAATAATAAGCTTTTTAGAAATTATAACATTGGGAGAATGAGAATGTTACTGATTTATTTGAAGCATTTATAAATAAACTTTATAAATATGAAAATAATTAAAATGCTTGCACTCAAAACAACCATTAATTTTTTTTTAATTGGATGATTTATTTTAAAATAGATTAATTTCAAAATTAATAAAATTAAATTTTATACTTTTGAAGGCTGTAATTTCATAAATAATACTAACACCACTGAATGGGACTTCCTTCTGAATAGACATATAGGATTGTGCTGTTGTTTAAGTATAATTTTTATACTGTCAGCAACTATATAAATTATCTAGAAGCTCGACATATGACATTAGCAAATCAAGTTTCTACATTCTCTGGTTTGGAATGTGCACAAAATCTTTTTTTAAAATAACTCGAATATTGACTCTAAGATCCTTATATCCATTTCCTTTAGGAAGAAAGTAGGATTTTTGATAGCAAGAATAATGAATTTCTTTCCAATAGAATAATAATAACTGGGTGGTCAGAATCTAGTAAAATTTATTCTTCCTTCTATGTCACCTTATAAATGTTGCATTTTATATTAATCTTGTAACTGAACAGCTATTAAAAACTGCCCTTTCAGCCTTCTGCTTTCCTTGTTTTGTGATTCTACAGTGGGTGAGATAAACTTTTATCTAGTCTAGTAATCTCAGCAATATCATCTTACTGGAACTTTGAATAGTTGTTACTTTGCATGCTTAATAGGTCACAGTATATAAATATTCACATTCCTTTAACTAATAATTTGTTTTTCTGTGTATGAGAATTTCTGTGGCCCACTTTGATTGTTAAGTAGTATAAATTGTATATAAATTGAATAAATTGTATAATATCCAACTTCTATTTTAATCAAATATTTCAAGTATTTATATAAAGGTGTCTGGCTATTGTTTAGTTAGCATATTTTTATGGTCTGCTCTGAATTTTCAATGTGCAAAGTAAATTCACAGAGAATAATTTATTGATGTGGTTTAATGTTATTTGCAATTTACTTTTATGGATTAGATTTAGATTTAGCTGGCCTTGTTTCAAACTGAAGGACAGGTGCCAAATGAAATTTATATGAATAGAATGGTACAAGCTGAGCTTTATATGTACCTATGGTTAATAATTTTTGAATAACAAATTATTTTTGAAATCATGCAGGCTATTATTGGCCTTGTGGACTTTTAGTAATAAAATGTTGGTAGATAATTATTTCTGAATTTTTACAATAAACATAGAACAAGTCAGTTTGTATCTTCTTGCTAGTATGTTGTAGTTTAGCATATTGTTGCCATGATCTTAGAAAAAATAATTTATTTTTTAACTGTTTGTTTAGGTTTTACTGCAATCACAGTAACTAATCCAATTTGGTTAGTAAAGACACGATTACAACTTGATGCAAGGTAAAATCTCCAATAATCTCTTGAAAATATAAATAGATCAGTATGTATAAAATTGGTCAAAAGTTACATTGTAAAAAGTTAATGTAAGTAATCAATAAAATTTCATCATTATCTACTGTCCTACATCTGTTTTTAAATGAATCAGTTGACTTGCTGGCAATTGATACATCTCTCTTTTTTTACTTCAGTGTTTAAAAAAACATACACACAACCATATATTGCATGTGCCTGAAAACATTTGTTTTCAGTATCTACTTTAGATTTCAGAGAGATTCTAGGATGTACTCTGTACAATATTGATACCTGAAGCTGTAAAATGTAACTGGGTATCATCATGCCTTTACTACAGGGAGTGGAAATACCATTTGTATGAGTTAAGATACATTTTAATCCTTTTAATGAGAAACATATTTTTTTAGATCTTGACATTCTGTTTTAGGTAATTCTCAGTTCTTTTTTTTAATTTATTTTGTGGTTTTATGAAAAATGAATTAGTAAGAAACCTGAAACAAATTGTTGATTGGCAATGACTTGGAACATAGAATCTATCAATAATACAGGTTATAGTGGCTTCTTTACAGTCTAATGGCATAGAAAAAACATTGAGAGAATCTTATGTCTGCAATTCAAAGAAGGTATAGAAATGGCAACTTTTCTGCTTATGTCCTCCTGCCTTAGACATAAAGCAGCTAAGTGACTTTAGGTCAGCTCCTCTGTGTCCTAGTTCCAAATATCTTGCTATAAAAACTTCACGGACTATTCCAGGCAACCACTAGAAGCCAAGACTGACTTGAAGATACACAAATAAAAATTGACCATAAAGAACGGCTTTTAACTGAAAGAATCTTAATCCAAAATGCATCAGTCATATGGCTTTAGCTTGTAACACTGGCAATTTGATAAATAAAGAACATATTTAAAGAAGCCTTTCTTTCATATTTATCTGAGTATCCAGGCATAGAGAACTAAGATTGAAATGCTAGTCTTGATTGATATCATATGTGTCTCTCTTAGAGAATATAAAAAGCTATGCAAGCATGACCAAACTTTGGGCACTTGGCAACATTGCTTCATTTACAACTGTTTGCAGTGTCCAGTGGTCACAAGATGGAGTTTTACAAAAGTTTTGCCAACAATTGGCACTTAGTTTTTACAAAATCATACCCATAGCGGAACCTTTGATTTGAAATAGTTTGACCACAGTATTCACTTAACAACCGTTGCAGAAAAGTCATAAAATCAGATCAGTCACATGACCAACCCATTTTACAACATCGTGGCAAGCTCCATTAGGGTCATAAATTAAGGACTACCAGTAAACAGTAGTTCTGTGCCTTGAGAGACATTGAGGCATATAGTTCTAGTTGAAATTTAATCAGGGTTAATATAATCAGGCAATTTGTATATAGGTGAAAGGCTGTTTCTTTTCTTTGATCATTGATAATGTATAAATGATTGCATGAAACAATATGCAAATGTGAGAACGTTGTACGCTTTGGTCCAATTTGCTGAATGAAGTATGCCATGCTGATTCTTGGTAGAATGTTATAAACTATTCAGATTCCAAAGTAATTTTTATTTTTGTTTCGTTTTCCATTTTAGGAATCGTGGAGAAAGACGGATGAATGCTTTTGAATGTGTACGCAAAGTTTATCGGTCAGATGGAATTAAAGGTTTTTACCGAGGGATGTCTGCCTCTTACGCAGGCATATCAGAGACTGTTATTCATTTTGTTATTTATGAGAATATTAAACAAAAAATCTTGGAATGCAATTCTGCTTCTGGAATGGGTAAAGAGGATGAGCCTGTCAAAAAAGCATCTGATTTTGTTAGTATGATGGCAGCTGCAGCCACTTCGAAAACCTGTGCTACATCTATTGCCTATCCACATGGTAAGGATCATTTGCTTAGAAAGATGGTGAACAAAATAGGATAGTATTACAGTCCGTATATTGCAACAAATTATAGACTACGTTAAAGTTATTTGGGTTAAATGATGAGAACATGCAGTTTTCAGAAAACTGATGAAAATGCTAGCCAAATATAATTACTAAAAATATTCGACACTGACATTTCTAGAATATTATAAACCAAAAATAATAATAATACAATTAATAAATCATACAAGATAGATACTTTTAACACAGTTTAAAGTCATTATTCCAGTGCAAACACTTAAATATATGTAGTGCGGACAAGAATATCTTTACCTGGTTCTGAAAAAAACAGTGCAAATAACAAGTTTTATTTCTTGGGAAGACCATTTCAAAGAGAGGTAGCCGAAATGAGAATGATCTCTGTCTTGTAGTCATCCATCAAAGTTTAAGAAGACATTTGAAGGAGGACCTCAAGGGATGATCCGCTAACCTGGGCAGAATAGTTAAGGCTATTACTTGACATACTCTTGATTTATTTTAACTGCAAGTCATTCAAGGCTTTTAACATCACTACTAGAATATGGAACTTGGCTCAGAATCTGATGAAAATATGCTGATCCCTTAGAAAAGTATTGTAATTGGATGAAGAAAAGAATTACTATATTCCTGTCAACCAATCTAAGAAAGATCTAAATGGCTTTAAATTTACAGTCTGTTGGTCATTTCTTTATATGCTTTGCTCGTTGAGAGATAGCAGCATGGACTAATTTAAAGCATACTCATGTCCATGAAGCTAAAGGTTGAATACAGATTGAATCTAATGGATGAAATTTGTTTCCCTGGTCTTTGCATAGTGATTGCTTATGAATATTGCTTAGAAATGGAGATTTGTATAGAAAATACAGTATCAAATATGAGATGTTCTTTTTTTTCTTTAATGCAGAGGTTGTACGAACAAGACTACGAGAAGAAGGGACAAAGTACCGATCCTTTTTCCAGACACTGTCATTGCTTATGCAAGAAGAAGGCTATAGTTCTTTCTATCGTGGCCTAGCCACACATTTGATAAGACAAATACCAAACACGGCTATAATGATGACTACCTATGAAGTGGTAGTCTACTTGCTCAATAGACAGCAACACTACTATCTGACTATAGGGAAGTGAAAGACCAAAAGTTTGCAATGGACCATAAACATTCTGAATGATAGACAGCAGCTATACATATATATATCATCCAGGTATATCACCCGTATATCAACTATATGCAGATATGGACAAAGTGGAAGAATGTTGATAGGCAATCATTCACACTTCTGCTGGCTTGTCATATCTCTTGGTATCTCTTGCAAGTTGTTCTTAAGGACTGCATTTAACATGTCATACTTCAGTTGCAATTTCCTCTTACCGTGTTAACTTTTTTACTTCTATGCAGCAAGCAGTGAGGGCTTGGTGTGAGCAAGGGGGTTGTAACATGTTTTAGTGCAAGGTGTAAATCCATTACTGGTTGTAGAGTATGTTCTCTTACAGCAGTTTGAAGGCTATGTCAGCATAAAGCAGATTCGTGCTCATATCTGAAAGTCCATTTTTCAATTAAAATAAAATGAAAGGTGAAGATTTACATTAAGCTTCCCATTTTACTACCTCAATGGGTCTCAGACGGAAATGTAAATTCCTACATTCCTCTAAAAACATAGTGATCTTCATTTGTTTATACATGGAGGCAGGGCATGAAGAACAAAATTCTAATCATTTTAACATCTAACCCTGGGGTTCAGTGAGCCATAGGTGCATATTTTAATAACCCACTTGTAAGTTTTTGCTGTACAAATAGAAGAATGTTAAGATCTGCATAAGATTTACTTCTGTTCTCCTGTATGCATCTTCTGATGAATCCCAGTAGCACTTAAAAGTATTTCTAGATTGTGTTATTTTGAACCCAGAATCAACCAACCCTTGAAAAGTGGCAAATAACTCAGTAGTTCAGCATTATGTCAGACTTCAGCAAGCTTAATTCTTGTAAGAGTTACTTCACCTGACCTGAAATCTGCATCAACTAAATGCCAAACTTCACTATACTTCAAGTACATATCAAAATCAAATACTAATAGAATTAACTAAAGAAATAATAATACTCTGTGTTCAAGCATTCCCTTGTATGTTGTTATTTGCTTAATTTCTGGTGCATTATGCAGAAATTGAAAAATGAATGTTTCTTTTTTTCCCCCTCAGAAAGTACAGTACTTAAAATTTATTTCAACATTTACACAGTATCATTTACTATAATTTAAAAGTTGGTTTTCACTAACTCATAGTAACTATGTTGTCTTTAACAAACACTATTCACAGTATTACAAGTAACCTATTTTAGTGTTATATAATTAATACAGAAATCCTACATTCATTTTTTTAACTACAGCCCTGCTGTTCCAAGCAACTTTCTGCCTATGAATTACTGTTTTCTAATTAAATATTTTTTATTTGCAAATTTAGCTAGTGATACCAGGAAACAAGCTTGTGAATTTATTTGCGGGTATTTAGTTCAAACACAATTTTCTAAAAATGTGTATCATTAGTGCATTTGATTTTTTTATTAAAGAACATTAAATAATTGTAATGGTGCAATCCTACTCTTGCCTATTCAGAAGTTACAAAGAATGTAGAAAGATTTATTTCTAAGTCAGTTGTTTCTAAATAGAATTATAGCTTAAAGTTTATTTATGGCAACTGGCTTAAATCATGGTTAGTTCCCTTTATTATTGTATATATTTTGTTACTGTATAATACAGAGAAGTGAAACAAGGGGGCATGAGGAAGGCTTAAAATATATTTCTATAAACTGTTCAAAAATAATTTTATTGCAGGCTACTTTAAAATAATGCAGAGATACTGAGAATATAGCCAACTATCAAAATAGTTTCTCCCTGACTATTCTGTAGCAGATATGTTTCTTATAGACTTGCAATATTTAGTTTGATGGTTGTATTAAAATGTACCTCTTGTTACACATCATTCTTCTGGATCTTTTTAGCAGGAAATAATTTTCTTTAATGATCTTGTTATACACGTAGTCCTTGATTTAGACCACATTTGGAGCTGAAATTTTGGTTGCTAACCAATGTAATTATTAAGCAAATCTGGCTTTTCCAATTGACTTATTTGTTGGAAGCTTGCTGTAGGATGCTGCCTCTGTTGTAAATGTGAGCCTGTTACCAAGTGCTCAAATTGTGATCAGATAACTTGCAGGGATAATGTGATGATGTAACTTCAAGGACATACTATAAGTTATTTTTTTTCAGCACTGTTGTAACTTCACACTATCATTAAATGAATGGTCATAAGTTGAGGACTATTATTTTAATAAACATGACAGATACAACCAATAGTTGAAGATGAATGGAGAAAACTATCATTAAAGGAGCGGATTCCCCAACAAATTTTCATCTGAACAAATTTCTTGCTTGTAAATGTTACTGACAAAGATGTTATTGGTAGTAAACAATAGGGTACAAATGCTTGCTGTCTTAAATGATAAAATTGAGTAATATTACTTTGTTATGAAGAAATTTCTAGAAAAACAAACTTCATATATTTCTATTTCTATGCTCAAGTAGATTAAGATAACCAAGTCCGCTCCCCCCCCCCCTTGTACAATCACCATTAACACCATATGATAGCATTCCAACAACAATCATCCAAAGATGATGATCAGAGAACTTTGGGGCATGCTTAAAATGTAGGTAAAATCATGATTACTTATTTATTCTAATTTGACAAATATTTCAAAATCACAAGCTGTTCTAGCATTCCAGCTTTATGAATCCACATTTCTATTGTTCATTATAAAGTAGATCCCACTCATTACATGATCATGCAGCATTCTGATCATGCAGTTGCTTAAGGCACATATGACTTTGCTCCATGAATAAAGCCTGTTTTAACTATTTGAGCATAATTTGAAACATTGTTATATAAACTTCTTTTGGTAAATTTTTTATAATCTGCCTTCAGAAAAATGCATTTGACTATGATAGATATATTAACAATTAGGGATTTGATGAAGTGAACAAATTAATCCTAAACATTTTTACTGTCACTGCCATTTCATATATGCTATGACATAAGCGGTGGAATATCTAGGGTAAAAGAAGAAAGAGTTATATCAGTGTGTTTCTGTTTTGGCCTGCATGTTGTGCTTGTCAGCAATTCTATAAAAAACTTCATTATTTCCTTACTTCTTAAGGTAGTGACTACAGAAATCCAGAAAAAATATATACATTTAATTTAAGAAGCTACTGACAAGTTGTAACCTATTTCTTTTTACATCCCTATTCCTAGCAGTCTTTTTGTTAGTGCATTACTTGCTAAACATGTATCTGTAGGATACTTGTTTACTTTAGTCCAGCATTTTTCAACTTCTACAGTTTTAAGATGTGTGGACTTCAACTCCCACAATTCCCAAGCCAAAATGCTGGTTGGAGAACTCTGAGCAATGAAGTCCTTGCATCTTAAAAGTTGCTGATACTGAAAAACACTTCCTTAATCCAAATTTAATGTTGATGACCTTTAGCAAAGTTGCCTTAATGAGCTATCCTGAATTCAGATTAGGGACCTTCAGCATGAATTCAGATTAGGGACCTCAGGCGAGATTAAAAGAAGAAGCAGAAATCTCATGGAATACTTGTAGAAAGCTCCTCCTAGGTATCCTGCTCCCACCACAGGAATGTTGATACCAGTGCCCACTCTTGGGTTGAAATAAAAAACAAAAAATGAACACACAAAAAATAGTGGATTACCCCACATCTTTTTGATAATTTGAAGAAAAGACTACATTTTCCATGTACTAGTGTTTTATGGCTTTTTTATCTTTGCATCCAGCTTTGAATTTATAAGATGGAACTAATAGAATTACCCATTTTGTTCTAGACATATAAAATTTGTTTAAATAATTACATAATATGAAGATGATTTAATCCTCCATTGTGTGGTTATATTCCTGTATAACTTTTTGAATGAAATAATGGATTTAAAACTTTTGAAAAAAGTTTTAGGATTTTTCCATGTGCACAATATACTTTGGAACTTGGTTGTATTCTTCTGAAGAATGACAAGACAGACCTAAATAGTAAAATAAAAAATCAGAAGGTATATGGTAGCACATTTAGCTGACAAAGTGTATTAAAATGAATACATTTTTGTGAGCTATAAATGAACTTGTTTTACTAGATATCTGATTTTTGTGTGCGGTTGATACCGTAAATACAACTCTCTTAATACAATTTAACCAGAAGGTGGTGCTACAGTAATGCCAGTGCCAGAAGTGTATCTATGGATATGTATACTCCTATCTATTGCTAGCACAGAAACAAGCCATAGTAGATTCTGTCATAAAACTTGCATTTGCCAGATTTTTATTGCTCTCTGTAAAATGCCATTAAATCAAGGAATAACTTGTAGCTTTCTTATATAACATTATTTTCTAATTGTAAGCAATGTTTTCTTAAGGATACATAAATCTTTAACTCAAATTTGACACCTTAAATGATAAACAGCTAATGTGACATTTTCAGTAGGCTGGTTATCAATCTAAAATTTTATGTGAAACAGTTATTATTCCCCGATACAAATAAAAAGTTTGAGATTTCATATGAGGTACTTAGCGATCTGGTTTACTCATACCTAGCAGGTTTCCAGTGCTTTCCTTTCATCTCAGAAAGCATAAAATGCTTATTAAAAGTTAATTTATCATTGAAATGTAGTTTTATGCCTATCTAACACTATAATTTTAGAACTGATGGAAGATATTGTGACCTCTCATTTTTAACTCTTTCAAGTCTGTATTATATAACTGCAGCCTGTAATCTGGAGATTATTTTGTTTTCGTCAGGTTTTATAAATTCTACAATCTAGCAGAATACTGATGATGTGTGCCTATATATGTTTGCTACTTTAGAATTCAAATATTTATCTTTTGATAAATACCTGAAGTCCAATTTCAGGTTTGTTTTTATTTTATGTTCAAAAAGCTTGCATACCCTCTATATGTGAAAGTGGTTTTTCTAGAGCTCTTGTTGTTTACAAAGTCAGACATTCTACCACTCCTACAAACTTTTGTTTTTAATTCTTTCATACCATATTTTTGGCTGTCAAATATGTGCTTTAAATACTTTTTGTATTTATGCCGCAATGGCAACATTTTGTTTGGACTGCTTAAAATTTCAAAATAAAATAGAGTTTATTCAAACCAATTAGACTCCATTAACTTTTTTAAAACACAAAGAAATGGGTGTTTAAGTGGGAAAAATGTGATTGTTTAAATAATCAGAGTGGGAGAAAAAACATTGGCTTTGGAATAAAGTTCACAACATACAAGAGAAGACTTCATAAAAAATAATATGCCTTTAAGGTTGTATATTTTATCATAATATTTTTTCTTCAGGTCTTGTTTCTTTATGAATACATGTCTCCTAAGCCAGTATTTCTCAATCTTAGTCATGTTAAGATACGTGGACATCAACTCCCAAAAATCCTCAAATCAGCTTGTTGAAGGCGCCACATTAAAGGTGCTCAAGTTGAGCTACACCATGCTTGATAACAATATTTTAGAATTTCAAGATTTTAGCTATAGTTGGAAGGATAACACTTGGATTCCAAATTTACCCATTGTAAAAAGGATGGGTGACCATAACATAGGAATGTATCTGAACACCATAGGTAACAAGCGCCAGAACTACAGTACCAGAAAAGATATCCCTGTGGGACTATCATCTAACCAGATATACGACAATCACTAATATACTGTATAGAATGTATAACAGGTTTTCCAAGATCAAAGCAAGATCTGAAATTCAGTGATAGTACTTATCTTTTGTGCACAGAAGATGCAAGGATTAATTCATTCCACAAAGAAAACTGGGAAATATTCTAGTCTGAAATTGCAGAGAGCTCTGCCAGCCAGTGTAAACAATATTGAGCTACAAAGGCCAATGGCCTGACTCAGCATAAGGCAGGCTCCCATGTTCCACATTAGAACAACGTATCCTTTTCCTGACGAGATGAAAAATTGCTGAAAATCAGTATTGCAGGAATACAGTACTAAAACTCTCTGTCATAGCATATAATAAACAAGAACATATGCAAGAAAAACGAACATCTTACAGTGATGTTTGTTTGGTGTGGAAATAATAGCCTACATTATGGTTTTGCATTTCTTTCTCTTTTACAATTGCTGCAAATATCCAACTAAATATTAAATATTATACAAATAATTTTCTAATTGTCAAAGGATGATATCAAGTAGTACTGCATGTAGAGTACTTTATGTACCATTATAGGTAGCAATTATAGATGCATGTTTCAATTTGTAAGTTTAGCTGATGTACTATTAATTAGGTAGTTTGGGGAGCATTTCATTTCCTGCTGTCTGATATTCTATATGATAATCTGGAGTGTTCTAGAAATAGAATAGAATTGGATAATTATTTTACATTATTTTCCTATAGCACCCTACATAATCAGAGCGGACAACTGTATTCTGTTTCCATAGAATATAGGAACTTAATCACTGGAACCTTATTTTCCATTCCCATGTTAAAATTAAATATTTTTACAAATGTATAATATTTTATTGCTGCCAAAAATGGCAACTAAGTTTGAATTCATTCCATGGAGAAAGTCATGATTTTAGACCACCTATAGTATAACTAGATGGCTGTCATTTTTGGCCCGCTTGGTTATCATAATAGATCATTTATGTTAGGAATAATTTAAACCATATTCTCCAATCTTGAAGCATATCTAGTGTCTGCCTTACTAGAAATCCCTTAAGCAATTTGGGAGTAATTCAATCCCTGAAAAGGCTTGGAAGTATTTCTACTAGGAAATAAATCCCTTACAATATTTTTATTATTATACATATTTTATAGGCCTGGAAAAGAGAGACATGGGGGAATGATGAATTTGTGGTTTAAGCCAATACCTGTGAAAACAGCTGCATAAAATTGTCATGAAAATTTACTTCCCTGGGAAAAAAGCCTACACAACTGCCTATCCAGATAGTGAAAGTTAAAAATAGGAATTATTATATTGTGCTTGACTATCCATCAATGTAATTCCTTTCAAAAAGCTATGGAAATGCAAGCAGTATTTAGTTAAAAACCGTATCACTTACAAACAGAACAAGAAAAATCAGCCAGGTTCAAAAAATGGAGAGAGAGAGAGACATGATGGATTGTAGAAAATGAGAAAGTGGCAAATAGTAACATTGCAATATATACTGAAGTTATAAATATGAAATGTATAAAAACTGAATCATATTGCTATTCTACAATTCTCACTAAAATGCAAACAAGTTATGGGAAGACTGAATGTAGGAAAGTACTCGTCACTTAAAGTAGAGAAGAGATGCATAAAATGCTGACTTCTAAGTCTTCAAAGCTTCTAATGGCCAAATTCAGCATTTTCTCCAGGCTGGCAAGTGAATTGGGGATCTTCTGCATACAACATACTTACTAGCTGCCATGCACAGCTTTGTGCCACCTTCATCTTGCCTAAACTAGCTTTTCCTTATAGTTGTTTTTCCTAATTTTGGTTCATTTTCTTTTTAAAGTTCAACTTGTTCCTCTTACTTTCTGCTCTCAAAAGCTTTATTCTATTAATTCAAGGGTGAGAGGCTTCCAAGAACTCCTTCCTTCCTTCCTTCCTTCCTTCCTTCCTTCCTTCCTTCCTTCCTTCCTTCCTTCCTTCCTTCCTTCCTTCCTTTTTGGTGAGATTGTGGGTGCCAGCTTGCTATGGTCAGGCACAACAATGAACTGTGTAACATCTAGAATTGTATTATGAAGTTACAGGGAAAATAGTCAATTGTATATAATTTGCTTGTATAAATTTGCTGAATTTCAACGAAAATCAATATCAGCATATTGGTTGAGAACTCTTATTGCAAAAGACTGTATGATCATAAATATTTTTTCAGAAAGGAAAAATATTTTTCTGAATTTTTTTTCAGAAAAATTGTGCCTTTAGAAAAAGGTCACTATGAACAGTGTTAAAAACTATCCTATGTCCTATTATAGTCCTGTTTACTTTCCAAATAAAACTAACAGAGTCAAGGATATGGTTTCTATGGTACTTTTTATGCATACATGGATTCAACAGGTTTGGCATAACCACTGGTTTGGCATTCATAGTGAATATTTTACTGATACTACTGTAATTTATTTTGGTTGATTTATATGTATTGTTTACTAATGTGAGTGTCTAGCAGCTGAATTGTTACTTTAATTAAACTGTTGATATATTTTGTTTAAAAATTATTTAACTATGGTTTATCTGACATAATTGCTTTGAATGCCCAATTAAATTGTCTTAGAATTTTGCAAATATGCTACATGGCCTGAAATCAATGTACTGTATGTCTCAAGGGCAGTGTATCAAATTCTATATTGACAAACGTTGCTGTTTTGTATCGGTTAAACAAAACCACCCAGTTATTAACCTAATTTATTTACACAGTTTATAAAATAAGTGCAGCAATATATGTTTTAATGTTAAAACCTCATTAAAAGCTGCATAGAAGTTCAAGTACACCAAATCAAGACAGTAACTGGCCCAAGGGTTCTTTTTCAAGAGGCAACTTTCTGGTTCAGAACGTCCAGTTGCCTCTTGAAAAAGCACCTTTGGGATAACCATAACCTGTTGACCAAGAATATCCATAGACAAGACAGTAATTGGTGATCTAAATAATAATACTGGCCTTCTTGTCTTTTCATTTAGAACAAGGCTGTCAAACTCACAGGCTGTGTCACAGGCTGGCCACGTCCACGCCCAGTTTAGCGAAGGGGAAGAAAGTCCTGATATGTCATGTGATACCGCCGTGACGATGTGAGTTTTACATCCCTGATTTAGAAGATACACATCCAGTTTCCCAAATGTTCTGAGAAGCTCAAAATTGTGAGGACAATAGTTTTCTCTATGCAGATAGTCCTCAACATATATTCATTTAGCAACTGAGGTTACAATGGCACTGAAAAAGTGACTTGCAACTGGTCATTGCACTTACAACTGTTGTAGCATCCCCATGGTCACATGATCAAAAATCAGGTGCTTGGCAACCAGCATGAGCCGAGGTGGCGCAGCGGTCTAAACACCCTGTTATTAACACCAGATGCCTGCAATTATTGCAGGCTCGAATCTCACCAGGCTCAAGGTTGACTCAGCCTTCCATCCTTT
>JANHFK010002412.1:81030-96016 GCA_036250565.1 Sibynophis collaris | reverse complement strand
TATACAAAAGGATGAAGGCTATTGCTTAGCACATTGTAAGCCGCCCTGAGTCTTTGGAGAAGGGCGGCCTATAAATCAAAATTTTTTAAAAAAAATTTTAAAAAAAGGGTTACAATGCCCTAGGGTCATATGATCATCATTTGCAACTTTCCCAGCTGGCCTCCAACAAACAAAGTCAATAAGACAAACTGGAGTCGCTTCATGACCTTATGATTCATCTTATGCTAAATAATAAATTAACAACAGTGATTCACTGACCATCCATGAAAAAAGATCACAAAATCTGTGTGACTCAATTAACAAGCACTTTGCATAGCAATGGAAATTCTGGTTCCAATTGTGGTTGAGGACTACCTGTAGTTGCTCTGCAGGTTTCTACATAAAGCTACACTTCCAATATTTGAAGATAGCTCTTGTAAGTAAAAAAAAAATGTACAACACTTTCAGAAAAAGTGTTTTCTGAAATCCTAGAAAGTGCTACCAGTACTGGATTATATGGAACAATGGTTTGAACAACCCTTCTGGAAATTTTCTACATCTTCTAGGCCTTCAGGTGGCACACAGAGCCATATCGATGGGCACGCAAAGCGTTGCCCCAGCTCAGCTGCAATGTGCATGCGAGTGCCAGCCAACTGATTTTTGGGCATCCGGAAGTCAGGAAATAGGCTGTTTCCTGCCTCCAGAGGGTCCCCAGGGGGTGGGGAAGGCCATTTTCATTTTCCCCAGACTCCTAGAAAGTCTGTGGAGCCTGGGGAGGGCGAAAAACGGGCCTACCGGTCCCAACATGCCATCGCATGTCAAAAGCAGGGGATCGTGTGTGCATGTGTGGTGTGCATTGAATTATGGGTGTGGCACACCCATAATGATCCCCCCCTTTCACTACCCCTGCTTTTGGCGACAGCAAAAAGATTAGCCATCACTGTTCTAAACTGTGCTTAGACAATGTATGTTGCATTTTGCATACTACTCACAATGTATCTAATAACTTACAATTACTGTAAGTAATTACTAATAATGTAATTTGTAATAATCAAAAGAAATACTTTTTCACTGAATCAAGTATGTGCATATGCATGCATATGTTGTCATTTGGTATGAAATGTGATAAAGTCTTTTTTGTGATTAATATCCATATTACGCTTACATTCTATATTTTTAGATTTGAGTTTATAAATTACATATAGTTGGTTTGTAATATGACAAAAATATGAATGAGAGGCCCTTTTTCTCAGCCTAGGACACATCACAGAGTTACTCTTGTGGGGGAAAATTAGACAAATCTCCCTATCCATTCATATAACCATAAACTCCTAGGAAAAAAGTGAGCCTTAAATCCAATCAACAAAAATTAGTGAACAGTGTGGAGTGTTGTTTTAAAGGCAGTTATGGTATTTCTGTCTTTTGTGAAAAATCTCTGAACCAACAATAAATTCTAAGTAGGATTTAATCCTGGAGGAATCAGAACTGTCAAGCTTTTCACAACAAAATACAAGATTCTCACAAGGTCATGTTTAATCACATTTAGGGAGAGAGAAAGGCACTTGGTTTATGTTAACAAGTGGTTTTATTCATTTTAGTACCCAATTTTTATCTCTAAATTTCCAGGGCAGGACTTAATTCTCTTCCTGACCACCATTTGATGCACAGGGGAGATATCTGATAATAGAGAAATTGGAAAAGCCCATAGATAAATGGCAAGCACTATTTCATATTTCTGATCAATACCCCAACCTAGTTTAAAATACTTGATCAATCTGATTCCTTTAAACTACTTCTGACTTCAGTTTTCCTATTTCCAGTAAGAAAATAGAATAATTATTTTAAGAAGACCAAATTGGAGAAAGTTGAGTGAGGGCTGAGAGAGTGTTTTCAAACCCCTTCCATTTCCTGTTCATTATTAGATATTGTTTTTATTTTACCATTAAATTTATATACCGTTAAATTCACTATTTGGGGCAAATTTACAGGAGCTTCCAAACTCCATGTGGATGGCAACCAACTAAAGTGACTTGCTGTGAATGGATTGTTTATTGATGATCTGAAGCAGTTTACACAAGTGTTACTTTTTGCCGATTTCTGTTACTGAAAGATGCACTCTATACAATTAGTCCTAGGTATTTCCTTCCTTCCGTACAGACTGATGAGACTTTTCCTTCTGTAACATTTATTTATTTAGCATATGGCATCCTTCTCTGACAAACCAGAAGTGATGAAACAATTGGAAAGAGAATTAGAATATAAGCAGGAGCTGAAATTACAAAACAATACATGAAAGTACACCAGTTATAAGAGGAGCTTCATAGTATTCTTAAGAGCAATCTAGGATCTTGGCAACCGGCCCAGATTTCTGACCATTGTAGCATCCCACAGTTATAGTACATTATTGTTAATTGCAAACCTCTATGCTGCTTCCCACAAGCAAAGACTTTGGAAATTCCGCAGGAAATCAAAAGTCATGATCACGTAGATTGCTGCTTACTAATAGTAACTGGGGACTGTTGCAATTGTCATTGCTAAGTGGCATAGTCACATGAAGTCATGCTTTATAACCGTATCTGTGGAAACGCTGTAAAAATTCTGGTCCCAGTTGCCATAGTTAAATGACTACCTATATTTCACCAGTTTGTGTACTGTTTCACCAGTTTGTGTGTTTGGAGAGGGTTCAGTGTTTCAGCATTCCTTTCTGATCAAAATCCACTTATTTGGGCTTTGCAGAGGAAGGCCCCTTTAAAAGGGCTGAATCTGCTCAGCAGCACAGGATGAAATAGCCCTGGAAAAAAGGAGAGGAGGCATGCCTTCTACCAGACACACTAGCTAATTGGAACAGAGGCATCTGTCTGCAATGAAATGAAACAGAGCAGACAGGCCATTCACCCTTACTCACACAATCAAAGGTTGAAAAACGTTACTTTTCATCCAAGGCAGGAAAAGATGAATAAAGGTTGCCTTGTCAGCAGACTAGCCCTAAACTGACAATATGCATTTTTGTCCTTCAGAAATGATAGTTGCATTGTCCTTGTACTGGAGCAAATAGTCTTCACAGATGAATTTTTAGAAAGTGAAAACGTATTTTGCTTGAAAATATCTCTACATGCTCAAAAAGAATATAGAAGGAAGCTGAGATATTACAAATATTTAGGAAGCTAGAGTGAGGGGAATAGAATAGGTTATTAATTGATTTGTCTTACGACCTTATCAATAAATGTAAGAAAAAATAAAATACATAGTCTGACATGAAATAGATAAAATGAAATACAGAAATAAAATACAAGGACTAGCAGTCAGATAAATGCATCTCATTTAATCTTATGGAATTTCATTTTAATGTATGCTAATTAGTGTACATTCAAAGTGACAATAAAGTTAGTCTAAGTCTAGGGTATTCAATTTGTCTGATGTATAAGGATCAAGGTACCTGGATAATTGTAGCTAAATAATTTATATAATCTTTGGTATTTATTTTGATCCTTATTGACTTTCTTTTTAAACAATTTACCACAATTCTGTGTTGGTAAAAGCCATTCCTAAATAAGTAAAACAATTCACTTGTTCAATAGACTCTCATTTATCTGCTACTTATATTTTACACTTTCACATACTTAAATACCATCATTTTAGATTTTTTTTATGTTTAAAAAAAGGACACAGTAGATATTTAGCTTTTTCAATAGTAACTGAGGGGATAATATCGCCAGTACCTTCGTATTTTAATGTTTTATGAATAGCAATGTTTATTATTGGTAGTAATTGTGAGTAAGTGACCATAGTACAGTATAGAACAAAAGAATTGTTTAACTATTGCATATTGTGTAAACCATAATTAATTACATTTGCACAATTTATTAACATTATCTGCTGGTAAAACACATACAACCCACTAATAAACAATGCAAATTATTTCAGTTTAGGCCTATATAAACATGATAACACACTGTTTTAATTTTAGATATTGTTCTAGCACTGTTTGGGAACATAAATATATTTCTGCAGTTCTCTTCCTTCCTGTATACAAAGTTGCCTTAGGCTGTTGTTTTCTGAAAATTTAAAAGACCTACACTAGAGCTTCCTCACTGGATATATATATATATATACTAAGGGAAAGAGAATAAGATTGTGCATAGTAATGTCATTGAAAGCAAAATCGCAAACTTTTAGTAGGTGATTTATTTTCTAGATATTTTTCAGAGAACTAAAACTTTGCCTCCCTCTCATAAATACATATATATGTCAGTATAGACAGTTCCAAAGCGATACATTAGTATGCTGCATTCCCACCAGTCTTAATTCAAGAAGCCAGAGAGAAATAATTCTTGAACTACTTTGTACTTCACCTTCAGTCTATCTTTTACTGTAAATCTTAACATGCCTTCTTATATTTACAAGGAATAAAGCAAATCTGAAGCCCCAGAGATCACCAGTCTCATATTTTATTGGAGGCTGACTAATGATGGAGATGCTGGGCTCAAATAACAGCTGATGGATGGATGGCAGGTGAAACATTGTTTTACTTTGTTTTACCCAGAATTAGAGAATAAGAGTTTTGTCACTAAGACTAGATATCCACCTGTCTGTCCCAGTCCTAAAAGAACAAGCAACGATCAGGAGACAGCCTTGAAGAAGGTACATGGCAGCATAAGAAAAACATGAATTCAGTTGGAAAAACAGGAAGGTATGACGAAGGAACTCAAGATTAGCCCACCTTGACTTGCATGGAATTAGAGGGAGGGAAATAAAAGTCTGTCAGGATTTAGATTCTGTTGTTACAGCCTATATCAGTAAAATAGATATCTATTACGTTGGTGATTATTTCCTCATCATTTTTATCTCAAATGGATGACATCAATAAAGTTAAGTTGGGAAGGAACGTGTCAAAGTGTTTTTTAATGTAAATGTTAATTACTAGTTTATAATCATCCCAGCAATTATATGAGGATGGAAAGAGCCACAAAAAGATATTAAAAACTGTTAGATTCCAGAATTGATAGATCTTGCTCTAGTCATTAGTTTTTGAACCAGAGCTGATAACAGCTTGGAGGCCCAGCAGACAATCATGGAGAGAGCTTGAATTGATAGAGCCAAAGAAGGAGAGGACATAGCAACCTCAAGTGATAGGACACTGGTTCAAAGAGAAAATATTACTTTAATACTGGAACAGCTAAGGATGACTTAAATCTTCCTCAAGAATAGAGTAGGAATGAGATGAAGATTCATCATGGGAACATGGCAGAAAAGAGATGCTGCTAGAACATATATCTGCTATTGTTGGGCACAGATTACCTGAATTATACACAGAATGTGAATTATGAGCTAAATATAATAGGATGTATAAGATTTCTGGCATTGCCGATATTTCTTCAGTGAGAACTTGAAAAAGTTGAAGCAGAGAAAACATAATACAAACTAAAATGCAAATGGAAGGCAGCATGTAGCAACTGCATAAATTATTGAGGGCTTGAGACAATCAGCTCAATATTTATAATGGTTTGTAAAATGTAGAACCTTGCATTTAATGTGATTTTCTTAGGCTAAAAAAAAGAAAGAAAAAAATCTACTGCAAGGCTGAATACCTCTCATATCTGTAAAGTCTGTAGCCCATTCTGTAGTGATAATCAGAAAGAGTCTCAATCTTTTGAACATTATGTTTCACAAAACAATTTTTATCAAAGAACCTCAATTCCATCTTGGCAGGGAAAAGGTCCTTTCACCAAAAGACATTGCAGTGAAACCTTGTTTTAATAAACTGCTTCAAGATGTTCTTTACTTATGAATATCTGTTAAATGGGAGAGTACCTTATTTGTATCAATTACCATCATGTCAGTTCAGTAATGACTTAATTTGTATCATTTGCAAATTAGTATGCAAAGATATGTTTCACAGAATTGATTTGCTCTATGTAAAATCCATTGCAGTGAAGCTGATGAACTGAGTTCCGCTGCATGTTTATATTCTATTACTATTTTATAATATTTGAATTTCTTCAGGAAGTTACAGGTGACAGCTTAAATATTTCCATCCATTTTGATGATTCTGTTATTAAAAGGCAGTTTAAGGACATAAACTTAGTTAACTAGACACTTAAAAGTTTGATTCTCTTTTGCATACTCAGTGGAGAAAAAAAATATTTTTCCCTTGGGACATTGGAGAAACTGGGGGAATCACTGGAACAATAAAGGAAGAAAAACACATTATAGAGAAAGAAAGAGAGAAAGATTGCCTGAAGGATATAAGCAAGATGGAGACTGGAAACAACCAATTTTTAGAGGGGATGAACCATGGTATGAGCAAAGCTGAATTTCTCTAGGATAGAATGTGAAGAAGGGTTTGATTTGAAGTCAAGAAAATCTTCAGGGATCAGAAAATAATATGGAAAGGAGACAGAGAATCCAGTTGAAGGGAATGGGCTGCCTAGGATCCTAGCTAAGGACAATGTCGGCTTGAGGTGACAGAGTATGCTAAATCATAATCCAGAAAACTCTAGAAGTCAACAGGAACCAAGAGAAAACTCTCTTAAAGTTCAGTTGAAGACTGTAACATATAGGAATCATTGGTTAGCTGAGACCAGATACATGGAAATAGATTTCCTCTCAGTTGTAAATTAAAAATAATTAAAGATTTTGTTTTGAGATGTGCAAATCTGCTTTACAGATCCTGGTATTTGTAAAATGTGTATTTTAAGCTCTGTCTTTCATGTTTATACTGGACATTTATTGTTTTTGTGACATCGCAACATTTCTAATTTTTTTTCCACTTAATAAAATACATTCTTCAATCATAAGATGTCTGGTTTCCTTTCAGCTACTCAAAAGGAGATATGACTGCCATTCTCTGGCCACCTGTCTCAAAACTGCTAGAACCAAAAGTGGTACTCCAGAGTTCTTCCTTAGTCCCATAACAATGATTATACCCAGCTTATTTGTAAATTGTCCAAGCCCTAGAAGCTCATCTCTGTCACATGCAGGGATTAAAGGGGTCAACTAATTTGTTTCCTGTAGATAAAGAGTGCCAGTGGAAAAGTATTATATAACCAATAACTACAAGCCTGTTCTATACATTCTGATAGGTAAAAATCAGGGCTGAAGATTTCGCTAGGGAGGGTCCATTTATTACTATATGCATCTCCCTTGCTAGTGTTTCATCTGCCTGCTTGCCTGTCTATCTATCTTCTATCACGATACCAAAAGGAGTTTCAGAAAGTAAATACTGACAGTGAAACGGCTAATGGTTTAAAACAGTTGTCTTGCATGTTTCACTTTTTCTGTACCTGAAACTATTTAATAATATTCACCACTGGAGTAAATCATTATACCTACCATTTTATAAAATAAACATCTTATGGATAAGCTTGCTTTGTTATCAAAGTTTAATTAATTTATTCTGGGATTTGGAGAATTCGGTGAAACCAAGCAATTCATTTACATTTTCTCTCTATTATTTGTGTGCATTTCTACAGTTACGTTTTAAACCGCCTTTTCATAGTTTTGTTTTCACTGGAATTTCTAATAAGAATGTGTTTTAAAATTCTTGAATATACCACTTATTTTAATCCAATGTTCTAATACAGAGTCAGCAAAACTTTCTTGGTCCAGAAAATATTAGTCAGATACTTAGACAAATAGAAACGGCTATGTTTTACTACCATTTGTTCTCTATTGTAATGATTCAGTAAATATAAACTGAGATAGTCTTTCGCAGTCGACTAACAGGCCCCAGCTAGCCGAATGTGATATTCAAATATGTTCACAAGTGATATAAGCTATGGTACTTTTCATGCTAATGGACCATGCATGACTCATTGCTAGTGTGCCATGAGCTTTTTCCACTAGCAAAATTATTATCTGAAGATCACTAAGCTCTGCTAGACTTACTTCAAACTAATATAAGTAGTGTAATTATGTCTGTTACACAATACACAAGTGGATAGTAAGGAGACAGAGAGCTGGAATTCACTGATATAATATTCATAAATTGGGCTATGATAAAGTTGTGAACACTGTAAATATCAGTATGTTCATTATTTATAACAATGATTATCTGAACTGTATACAGCATATACTTGTAACTCAGATTGAAGTTATGACACTTTCTTTATTCAGGTCATTGTCTCTATTCTTTTAGTACATAGCACAAAGCAATATTTATAAACAGTGCTTCCATGTTTCTTTCAAAAGTTATTTATAGACAAAAGCAAAAGAGTAAAATTTATAAAAAACTCTATTAAATGTGTTACCTTGTGAATAGTCCAGAATTTTTCTTTGCAATGCTTTGTTATAGACATTTAGAATCTACCTTCTTTAACCTCAGTGCTTCTGACCCTCATTTTCAGCATATATATCTAGAGCATATCCATTAGGTGTCAGGGTTCCAAGTAACATCCCCAACGAAAGACTCAATTTGGACTCAAACCCCTGGAAGTGTTTCTCAGTCACTGTGTATAGTGGTTAAAGCAGGGGTGTCAAACCCGCATTGTCATGGCAGCATCACTTGATGTATTGGGACTTTTCCCCTCTTCACTAAACCGGGTGTGGGCGTGGCCAGCACGTGATGCATCCGGCCTGCAGGCCACGAGTTTGACAGCCCTGGGTTAAAATAATGGACTAGGAACAGGAAAACCCAGCTTCTAATCAATCGCTAGTCATGGAAACTTGATATGAGACCAATCTCTCATAGAACCGTAGGGCTAGAAGGGATAGTCCAACCCCTGCCCAGGGCAGGAGTCCCTATTCCATCCCAGACAATAGTTGTCCAATCTTTTCTTGAAAACCTCAAGTGATGGATCACCCACATTTCCAGGAATCAAGTTGTTCCATTGACTAATTGTTTTTATTTTCAGGATATTTCTTTTTATTTCCAGGTTGGATCTCCATCTGACAATCTTCTATCCATTGCTTCTTGTCCTATTCTCAGGGCTATGGAGAATAAATTGGTGTCCTTTTCTCTATGACAGCCCTTCAAGTATTGGAAGATTGCTATCATGTCTCCCCTGAGCCTTCTCTTCAATAACCTAAACTTGCCTACCATTTATTGTATAATTTAGACTTCAGATCCTTTATCATATATTGTAGGTTGCCCTTGTCTGCACTCTTTTCTAGGATTTCAGCATCTTTTTTGTATCGTGGTGATCAGAACTGGATGTAGTATTCCAGGTGTGGCCTCACCAGTGACCTACAGCAGTTACTACCACTTCTTGTAATCTCGATGTTATCCTTCTGTTTTTTACTTAACCAAACCTGCTGTGAATAATAGGAAGAGGCAGAACTATTTATGATGCCTTGAGCTCCTATAAAAAAAGTAGTGATGCACATGTAATAAAACTAACAAACAAGACCCTGGAAGCACTATAAATATTGGAAATGCTATGCAAAGAACTTTTGTGCCATGGTGACAATGGAGAATAATGAATTTGATCACCATGGCTGGAGCTGCATTTATCAGCAGTGTCACTTGCTCATTCTGGTATCTGCTGCCTGTGGTTATCTCTGATTTTTCACCCCAACTGTTTCTGTTAAGCTAGGTCACGGAAGGCAGGCAGGAAAGAATTAGGCACTAGGTGTTAACTCTGGATGACTTTAGCAAGTCAGTTATGATTTAGGCATGGGGCATATTGAGGAGAAAAGTTAGATGTGTCACCTAGATGGCATTTTCTCTCGGTTTTTATCAAACACTAAATGCATTTTATTTAGTTTAGGAAGGAGTCTTTTTGCACTTCTTAACAACCTCTTAAATAATAAAAAAAACTGATTGAAAATATAATAAGCACAATAAAAAGGCAGTATAATGAAACCAAAATGTTTGTACTCTTTGGAGCACATTCTTTCTCTAGATTTATGCTTACAATTATACTACAGAAATGATAACATTATACTAACTGCAAAAAACAAACAAAAAACAACCCAAGCCAAAATGCTAGTTAATAGCAAAGCACACATTTTAAAGTAAGATAGTAAGGAAAGCTTCTCAATTATAGTACGTTAATCTTTCAGAAGCATTGTAGCATACTATTTGTTTTACTTTATAGTAATTGCATTGAATTTCATATCTTTTCTGTTTGTATCAAAATGCTGCAGCAACTCCTTTTTAGGCACTGTTCTATTCTAAAATTTTGTTTTTTCAGAATTGTCTGACAAAGCTCTAAAATATTTCACTCTGATAATATGTCTCAACATGATGAAAGAATAGGAGATAAGTACAAATCATGTCTTCCTTTTTTCCTATGACTCAAAATGCAATGGAACGTATTTCTGGATATACACTTTCACAGACAAGTGTAATCTATATAGTTTACTTTGCATTCATGACATTTTTTGTGTGGCTACACAGTGGTAGGGAAGCTTAAAAGTACATTCTTTTACATACAATCTTACACAAAAGCTATGTTACATTTGTAGAATTAAAATTGAAAGCAACAAGGTACAACTTGCAATTTAGATTTGATTTCCAACAAAGACACAACTGTAAATTTTAAGCAAGAACAATTTAATTTTAAAAAATGGTTTGCAATGGCCAAATATTCAACATGGCACTAATTCCTTTCCTTTCACGTGGGTACCGAAACAGACTGTGGTAAAATACACTTTTTTTGTCACCCAAATATTTTGGGAGAGCTTCCCAGTATCATGGCCAGTGGCTAAGCTTTCTATTTGTTGCTACTTAAGATAGCCTGGCCTATTGACCCACAGTAGATTATACTTTCAGTGGCAATGCTGGGTTTGGTTCAAAACAGTAACTGTTTTTGAAGCCAAATAGGACCTTCTGAGGAAGCATATGCCTATTTGTGTTAATCCAGTTTGTTTTTATTTGCAGATTAGTAGATACTACTGTATATATCATTCAAGAAAATAGTTGCTTTCAAAGCCTTCTTTTTTTCCCCACTCCTACCTTCAAATTCAGTATCAGCTGGGCTAAATACTTAAAGTTAATTGGGAATAAAAACTGTCAGACTTAATGGAACTTCTGCCAGTATGCATGAATACGTTTTTCCATGCTATTTCCATTAACCTTGCAGACCAATAGAAAATCATTCACCCAGCTTTTGGAAAGTCAGTCCCTACTTAGTTGGCAGAACTAAGTAGCCTCTTTATAAAGATTTCTAGACTGAGTTTCATATAACATGTCTGAATATCCAAACACGGCTTTGGGGAATTTGTGATTCAGAATATTACAGAAGCTCAGTCATTCTTTTAACATGTTTCATGTGTGGCAGATTAAACTTTTTTATGCTGCAATTAATAACAGACACAGTTAGTAAATTCTGAATAGCAATAGCACTTAGATTTATATACCACTTCATAGTGCTTTTACAGCCCTCTCTAAGTGGTTTACAGAGTTAGCATATTGCCCCCAACAATCTGGGTCCTTGGTAAAATAATGTTCCATCCTTCTTTCCGTTTCTTTGTATACTTTCCAGCAGGACAGTGCCTCCTTGTGGCTTTAGTATGTCATGGGACATTTCATTATAATCTATTATACTGTATATGGCAGGGCTATCAAACTCACATCGTCATGGCAGCATCATGTGACATATCAGGACTCCCCCCCCTTTGCTAAACTGGGCATGGGCGTGGCCAGCATGTGATGCATCCGGCCCTCCGGTCATGAGTTTGACAGCCCTGGTATATGGCAACTGTGTGACCCAAGGTACTGTAGTATCCATAATACCATTCATTCATTTAGACATAACATGCTATGTGAACACAGCAGTTGTAGTCCTTTAATCTAGTTAAAGAATTTCACATGCTATGTGCATCTAGCCAAGAATTTCTGATGATCTGTGAATTGATCTCATCAAACCTAACCTATTCATAGTGCCATAAGAAACAGCGGAAAATAAAGGAAAATGTATTTTTATATCTCAGAATTGTATCTATTTTGGGCACATTATGTTTCAAAAAAAATGGAAAGGCAAGAAAAAAGAAACTCTAACTATCATTATTCTGCAGCACAAAATCTATAGCAGGAATGTTGTTTTCAAATACATCACCAAGTAATTGCATATTGCTCTTTGAATGAAACAAAGTTGTCCAGGTGTGGGGAAAAATAATTGAACAAAATTTTCTTTTGGCAAAAAATAGAATTCTGTGTGATGCAAGCATAACAATATACTGCACACAATTCTACACTGTTATAAGTAATGTTGAGCACAGGGAGGTGGGTTATTTAGTGACCACAATTGGGCATGGCAACTCAATTGTTTAGGATGTGGTTGTTAAGTGAAAAATGCTTGTGATCTTACTTCAGCTTTTCTTTTCTTTCATAGATGAATGTCATAGATGTCATAGACATAGAATGTCAGCTGCATTGGTTGCCTATTTGTTTCTGGGTGCAATTCAAGGTACTGGTTGTCACCTTTAAAGTCCTTCATGGCTTGGTACCAAGTTATCTAGGGGATTGTCTCTTGCCGGTCACCTCTAACTATCCCACTAGATCAGGGAGGCAAGGAATGTTGCAGGTCCCACCAGGAGATACACCTGGCGGGACCCAGAAGAAAGGCCTTCTCCATGGTGGCTCCCTCTCTCTAGAACATCATTCCCCCAGAGATTAGAATGCCCCATTCTATGACTGCCATTTCTATTACAATTCTTTTATTCTCTTGATGATATTGTATACTTTTGTTTGTCCTCTAATCCATGTGCAGGTCTTTCTAGCTTGTCTTGTAATGCTGAGCATGTATTTTTCCATGGCTTTTTGCACCACTCATAGGTTTGTATCAATTGTGAGGTTAGTGCCCATGTTTCACTAATGTTAGAGCTGGTAGCACACACTGTTTCTCTTCAGACATAGGGGGAGATTTTTCTCAAAAAATATGCTTAGTTTGCGGAATGCTGCCAATCACATTTAACACACTATTCAATTTCCTTTATTGCATCATCTTCCATTGAGATCTCTTGGCCAAAATATATGTAGAGGTTTACTACATCTAGTTCTCCTCAAGATACAAAAATTTGTCTTTCTTTAGTGAATTTATTAAACATAACCTGGATCTTTTTAATTATTAAACATAACTATTAAACATAACCTGGCATTTAATTGTCCATAAACTGTCACATTTTAACCATTAGATAACCCAAATTCCTTGTTGGTCTGTCTGAATAACTGTGGTTTGACATATTCCAGTGTTTGGATTTCTGGCAACAATTTTGTGCTGTACATAGCAAAGAGCAGACAATTTGGGTATAGATCGAAACTCTGAATCACTTAAGATGAAATGTTCTTATTACTTTGGCTACATCTTTAAATTGTAATAATAGTCATTTTCTGTGTCATGTTGAAGATACATTATGCCAGGTGGTAGATGTTGCATAATTCAGGTTAAGAGAAATGTTGAATAGCTGAGGCAGTACAAAGAGTTGTTTTCTAATAAAGTGACCTGGTCTGTATTACTTAGCAGTTGGGACCACCTAGAATTCTTTATAAACTAGCAACTGTACTTTGCGAATCTTAATGACTAAAGGGGAAATGTATGGATATTTCAAATGTAAAGGAAAGATGCCTGATAAATCAATGTTCATTCCATGTGGCCAAGTAAAGCTCATGATGATGTTGAGACAGGCTACAATCATCTTTGAGTAAACAGGTTCACTTGAAGACTAGATTCACATAACACAATAAATAAAATACGGTTGGCTAGTTTGTGGTTCATGCAAATCCTGCTCTCATTTCTCTTCACATCATTTTTTTGCCTTAAAATTAGATTGAATACTTTTAATTCAGGAAAGCAGATGTTAAACACTAATTAAAACCTCATGGGCAGACCCAAGCATTTCCCACTCAGTTTAAATCCATATAACTGAGTACTTCTTTTACCAAAGATTTCTTTCTTTATGCAAAGTCTAGGAAAAAGAGAACACATTTTCTACTTGATTTCCAGAAATACGGAGCTGAGCAAGCATCATGACAATTCTGCAACACAAGGGGTAGCTATGCAACCATGCAGTCTTATATTTGTGGACATTTTCAATGAGAAATTTCATTTTCCAACCAGTGAAATCAAATCTGTATTACTGAAAAGTTTTTTAACAAATAATGAATACTGAAAAAGCAAGAATTCCATATGCGGAATTTCAAATGCAGAAATTGAAATAAAACCAATGTCAGCAGAGCTTAGCAAGTTACTTAGCACCTCCTTGAATAAGATTTTGAATTTTTGAATTTTTGAAAGTTAATTACTGAGGGATAACTGAAGAGGTACCTTAACTTCTGAGATACTGGAAAAAAACTTTTGTCTTTTCTCTTTATAGAACACTTCTATAGAATGCAGACACTAAATGAGAACAAGACGTTTTGGGAGATTGATTATTGCTTTGTTCAATCAAGCAAAAAATTAGCTGGCAGCTAGACACTGCCATCTATTGATCCTGTCCTTAAATGATAAACCTGCTGAAAAGGAAGCTCTAAACTTCACATAGTATTTTTTTTTAAAGCACACGGATCAAACACAAGATACACATATACAGAGAGAGAAGGGGGACAGACAGACAGACAACCAAATCACTGAAAGGAAAGACCATAAACATCAGTGAAACTCACTTAATAGTGAGATAGGTGGCATATAAATTTAATTTATAAATCAATCGATATTCCTTTGCTGAAGATGGAAGATGATAATGGATATTGGAATATTGAAGTGCACATGTGATATCTGTAACTGCAATGAAAAAGGAAAGGATGGCCTTTGGCATCCTGACTGCACAAGACTGGGATTGTGGTGGGAAAATCTTTATTTTGCCAACTTCTGGGCAATAAATGGTGAACTGAAGACAGCTCCACAAAAAGGGAAGCTAACAACTGTGGTGGAAATATTCTTTAAACAAATTGATTTGTAAATTCTATTATCTAATTAGATACCAACTGCATTTAGCAAGTAATTTTTCTTATTAGCATGCTATTTCCTAATTTCATATTACATACAGACGTATACAGTTGCAAGAAAAAGTATGTGAACCCCTTGGGATTACGTGGAGTTTTGCATGAATTGGTCATAAAATGTGC
>JANHFK010002412.1:43707-55035 GCA_036250565.1 Sibynophis collaris | reverse complement strand
ACTATCTTAAATATACCTTTGTTAAATATATCAATTGATAACATATATCTAAATTGTAGGCTCACTTCAGGATTATCTCAGGATTGACATAAATGGCTGGTGATGTTATGGAATTCTGAGAAGAGGTTTTTTTTCTATATTTTTTTTTCTTTTCATATGTAAAAAGTTTATGGTTGCAGTTTTGAACAAATAGTAACTTCTTGCTTTGTATAAATGCCGGAATTGTATTTGTTCTAGCTTGCACTAGTTTGGACAAGTTAAAATCAAACTAGAGTTCTACATTCAGGTTTAGATAAAGCCATTATTTTCTCTGGTTCATTGTAACATTAGGCTCTTACCTATTATGGATTTTAGAAAGAGAGGTATGTGTGTAACTGTAAATCCAGTTGCTTTGAATTGAATATATCAGATTACTATCAGCAAAGGGACTTTCATATCCATTTCATTGCCCTCAAAAGTGCTTGAAGATATCTTTTTATTGCTTTGCTGACTTCATATACTGAGAATGACTGACAATCAGTTTTTCTGCAGGTAACAAAACAATTAAACAGCAAGCTCCTTTTATGTTGCAGAGAAGAGAGAAATGACCAAGCTGTTGTAAATTTCAACCCTTCTCTTTTTCCCTGGACTTCTGATGCAGAGCTGCAAAGCCTCAGGCTTGAACCTCTCTTAAGGGGCCCTAGTTTTAAAGCTAAGAGGAGGATTGAGGCAAACATTTATTCCAAAGAGAAGGTAGAGCAACAGAATCTCAACAGCAAAGAAAAATATTCTTTCCCTACATGTCAGGCTCAAAGATTAATCAGTGCTCCCTGATTTTTTTCTCTCTCTCTCCCTGTTCCCCATCACAACAATACTATGCAAAGCAGTTAGCAAATCTTATTACATTTCTTCTCAGTAAAGCCATTTTAATGTTCAATATTCATAACCTAGTTTTCTAAATTTGTATTTTAGTGAAGTTCATTTAGGGTTTGGCTCTGTTCAGTGTTTGATTATTATTTCCATTCTATTTTTTCCCCCGTAGTTTTTAATGAGTCAATTTAAAAGGGAAAAAAAAGGCTTATGATTGGTGTTTAATTAGAGTTTAGGATACAAACCGTAAGTGGACAGAATATTTTAGCATTTAGCATTCTCAGCTATTCGTTTATATGTATTTTATTTCTGACACAATTATAATACATATTGTGTAATATTTTATTCCCTATAAAGGAATGTTCCTAATGTTTTGTTAATACTGATATGTGGTGATAGTAATCAGGACTGGAAGTGCTTGGATATCAATGGTATGCAAATTCTTTTTGGCTGTTATGTAATTGCCTAAGGCAAGCATCTCTCAACTTAATATTCTCTAGCTATATTAAAGTTGCAAGACTGAGCCCCATTGCCAGTTTGGGGAGACTCCAAGTAGTCTTTGACTTACAATCACAATTGAACCCAACATTTTTGTTGTTAAGTGAGACATTTGTTAAGTGAATGTTAAAAGACATTTTATTGCCTTTCTTGCCACAGTTATTAAGTGAATCACTTCAGCTGATAAGTTAGGAACCTGGTTGTTAAATCAATCTAGCTTCCCCGTTGACTTTGCTTGTCAGAAGATCACAAAAGGTGATCAGAAGGCCCATATTTATGACCACAGCAAAGGTCATATATATGAACCAGTTGCCAAGCATCTGAATTTTGATCAAATGGTCATGGGGATGTTGCAAAGATTGTAATTAGGAAAGTTGGTCATAGGTCACCTTTTTCAATCTTGTTGTAACTTTGAACGGTCACAAACGGTGACTGTTGTATATCGAGTCTGTCTGTACTCTGAATGCATCAGGTGCTTATTTAAATATTGCCAATAGTTTGAAATCAAAACCCTCCCACCATATTGTGCAATTGTAAACCCACTTTAATTTCCATATATCTTGCTGTGCTGCCTCATTGTGGTAGCAGTGTGTATGTTTGTGTGTATGTGTAGAATGACCAAAGAATGCCAGGAGTGTATGATGACAGTAAATAATTCCAAGAGGGTCACGCAAGGCTTGAAGATTGTCACAGCTGCCCCATTACAGCAAGCAGAAACCTACTGTATATTGGATAGCCACTATACAGAAAGATGCTAGAGAGAGATGATCCCTCTAGTGCCAATAGCAAAGACAAAATACTCTGCAGGAGTTCAGGGCTACTTGCAAAGGTCAGAATAGGACTGTTTTTCTTTGTCATTGTCTATGAAAATGGAAATTGAAGTAGATTGTAAAGAATATTGGGCTTTTGAACTTTGATGTTGGAGAACATTAATGTTTATTTTCAGACCACTGAAAATAAACATAGCTAAAATATAAAAAATTAAAAATATACATAAAAATATACAATGATAATATAAAATAGGAAAATATACATAGCTGGGCAAGAAAACAAACACATGGATCGTAGGACAAATCAACTTAAGAGTTCTCACTTTTGAAGCACAATGGCCAGTCTCAAATTATATGTTGACATATTCAGAGATTTAGCTCTGGAGAAATTTATCATGCTGGAAAGAGTGGAAAGAAAGAAAAAGACAATAACTCGGAAGAAGATGGATGAATTCAATTATAGAGGCAATGGGCACACTATATTGGGCAATGTGAAGGACCAGTTGGGGACAGATAATTCTGCTACAAAATCTATTTATCTTAACCAAAATCTATCTTGGTAAAAAACTGACACCAATCTGATGGCACATAAAATTAAGACCACTTCACTATCTGATTTTTTTTTATTGTTTGACAGCAGTTTTTATTTTGTAGTTCTAAATCACAATTGGAGTAATTTAGAAATAGACCTCACAAACTCACGAATGAAAATATATTCATTTACAAAAGGAAAGAGGACATATAAAATGAAATACTAAACAAGATTGGCAACTGGGTTGTGTAGCTTCTACAGATTCTTCTGGTAGTAGTAGATTAAATTTAAATTGGGATGACACAAAAGAATCAGTATTACCATCGCTCAACATTGACCTATTTTTTTTTACATCCACATATATTGAAGCTTTTCAATAATTTACAAAGAATGCCATTTCTACTCATGAGGAAAATGAGAAGAGCCCCTTCTGCCATCATTCTTGGCATGTTCAAAAAGAACTATGTGCTGAAAAAAACCCATACTTTTCACTCCCAAATCTGTCATGATCCCAAATCCACATGAAGCATGAACAATTTAGCTTCTTCCTAAGAGTTTGTGTTAATTTTGAAGCTATAGGTTAAGTCCCATTTTATTGATGTTTCCAGACCCAAAAGTGCTGCTTTATACTTTGAATATTAATGCCTGTCTGCCTCCCTGTCTTCTTTTCCCCATTCCATGAATTAACATGCTTGCAAACTAACATAGGAAACTCATTATAATGGTTATTATTATTCTGGTGTGATTCTAATCAAGGCACTATGCTTGTTTACATTGGGCTAAATTTATTCAAATGCTTTTATATTTAAAAAAACAACAGATGGCACCACCAACTAATATTACTTGATCCTGAAAAAGCTAAACAGGTTAGTAATTAGATAGAAGACTTCAATAAAACTTAAAGTTGTAGAAAATTGATTTTTTTAAAAAAGGTAGTTTACATTTCTATATTAAGTTATACATTATTCCATAATGAGATGCACATATCATGTAGCCTTGTAAGCCACATTTGACTAACTGGAGATTTAAAATTAATTTAATAACTTGATAAAAAAAACCCAATATTTCTAGATTGGCTACTCTTTTGATATAATACTCTGATAAAAACAATATCTATATCCTAATACAATGCAGATTCTTTACAAGGACACCTTAAACATAAGCAAGATTTTTCTTCATTAATTGTAAGATAATAGAAACAAAATATTAAATGAATTAAAGCTCACATACTTAAGAAGACAAAGGCAACTTAACTCTTGGTATTGTGGATGACATGGCTGTAGATTTTTCCTTGAAATTATTGAACTGGGTAAAGTAGAATTGGATTAGTTATTGATTGAGTCTAGTTGATTTAAGCAAACACGTTTCTTTTCACCTTTTTTATTATGATATTTATGCATATTGGATCTAAGTCAGTTTCTGATTACAGCTGCTCTCTCCCTCCCTCTTGGTTTCCACTCAACAATTCAAGCTATTGTGCAAGGAAGATGTTTGAATGGAAGCTTTCTCCACTGCATGTGGTCTGCATAGGAAATGTGATTACCCTCTCTTTAACAGAATTTCTCAATTAAAAATACTGACATCACTGGCAGTTTCAAAACAAACAAACAGTTGGCCTTTCTGATTTTCCTATTTGACCTCTTGCCCTGGAATGAGTAAACAAAGCAAAATTAGTCAATTGAAGAGTCTGAGCTATTTCCCCATTTTGTAGTAAAGGCTTAGAAGTTAGAGAAGTTCTTCTCTTTTTTAAACCTGTTTCTCCTTTCTCCTTTAATTAACTGTATTACAGTATTTACAGAGTTGGTATAGGAAGAATAGGAAAAGAAAAGAATACTCAAAAGGAATAACAGAAGGACTCATAGCTATTACTTATATAATAGCTAAATTCTGTGCTGAAGCCATAAGACCTCACTGGGTAAGTTTAGTCCAACAACAGACATAGGTGATTTATTTTAATGAGATTTTATTGCATTCTCAAATTGCATTTAGCTGTTTTAAATTTTATGATCTGGTCTGAGACTGTTATAAAATGTGTGTTCATTGTAGCTGCCTGGAGGAAACATTTGTAAGATTACTATTTCTGTCAAATATATACAGTATGGTTGTGTTTACATCTGTGTAGAAAAATCTCATTTACAAACCAATGTAGATCCTATAATTATTGAATTTAACAAAATTTAGAGTAATTACAACTCACCACAGCCAAGGGACAACTAGCCTCAGGACAATTCAGTGTCATGAGACGGTTAAGTAGAGTTGCAGATCACTTCAACCTTGAGGACTTCTAACTTGAGAAGGTTTAAACCTAAAGCAAGACAAGGCCCGCTGCAATACCCTTGTCCCTCTCTTCAGTTGAATTTTCCTGTCGCAAGTTGGCTGTGATGAGTTGTCCTGCAGTAAGTGACGGATGAGTTGGCCAGGCAAGTCAGTCAGGGTGAGACAGCTAGGACAAATAAGCTACGGCAAATTGTCCTACACCCCTAAAACAATAGAGTTTTACATTGACTGTGCTTCCTTATAATCTTTAAGAAGGAAGCTGGAATTTGTGCAGCCAAAGAACTTGTTCAAATACTGATATATACAGCTCTCAAAATGCACAAAAGTAGCTGATCTTAGCAGTAGGACTTATTTATGGGTGAAAATATGAATCTAGTGTTCTTTCATCTGTTCAATCATGTAAATCAAACATGGCTCCATTTTAATATAATTTAGCAGTTTCCTATAGATCAAAGAATGTATTCGCAGGTAATACTGAGGTATCATAGCTGTCTTAAAGGTGTTTACAAACTACAAGCATAATAATAATAATAAAACTGGACTAAGAATATAAAATACATTAAAATATGAAATCTATATTAGCAGACTAATACATAACAGTATGGTTGTGCTTACAACTGTGTAGAAAGATCTGATTTACAAGCCAATTTTTCAGATTACAAAATCTAGAGTAATTACATTGACAGAAATGTTTTAGCTTTATAGTATTCAAGACTATCAAAATGAAACACCTTTCCCATTCAGGTTGTGCTGTATATTACAAAAGCTATGAAAGAAATGCATAGTGCAAACATGTTACAGACAATGTCTATGTATTAAAATGTGTTTGAATCAATATTAGTCAAGTTACTTGTTGTATCCAGGTGGAGAAAAAATGTCATTTACATTAGGCATTGGACTCAAGTAATCTAAGGAGTTTTCCTGCTATACCGCATGATCCTTTGCAGGGGTGTCAAACTGTTGGCCCGCGGGCTGGATGTGTAACATGCCGGCCACGTTCGCTCCATCTCCGAAAAGATAAAAAAGTCACAAAACGTCACAATATGTCATGTGTCACAATCAAATTTGACACCCATGCTTTATGGTATAAAAGAAATACTTTGATAAAAATGTATAGATACATTTTGCTCCAAGCTTCCTTCTTTGCATGAGTGTTTTGTTTTCTATCTGTAAATCTATGGGTTAATTGTTGTCAGAGAATGTCAGGATAAGAGAAATGTAGCATATGGCTGCTAGAAAGTATTCTGCATTTGTCAGAGGCAGGCTTTTTATTTTTAATGAAACAAAAATGGTTTTATTATTTGTACCTCCTTGCTTTTATGTTTGATATCAAGGGATTTTAAACCTATTTGGCTATCTTGAAGATTTTCACGATCATCCAACAGTAATGCTATGTAGAAGGCCAGCAGTCTCTAAAGTTGAATAACTAGGATTACGATTTTAGTATGCTCTGGGTATGAATATAGTTGATTAAATCTACACTGTACTTGCTTGTAAAAAACTGACAGGCCTGAACTGACATAAGGTATTAATGATAATAATAATTATTTTAAACAAATAATATTTGTTCATTTATGCCCCCATCTCTGCTGCTGAAGCTAGAATTTTCTCAAAAGGAAATGGGAAATGTAATATGTGAGTCTTATTTCCTGGATTTATATTGTAGCTTTTGTGTCCTCTGCCATTTGATAAAAGGAAAGGTATAAAGCATTGTATATTTATTTATTCATACTATTTATGTGTGGTTTTTCTGGCCATAGACCATTCAGGGTGGTTAACAATAAAACAAGATGATAGACATTTAAAAAAATAAATCTTATGGAACAGCTGAATCACTATCTCAGAATGAAAAGGCCAGACTGAAGAGGACACTCTTGATTTCTGGAAAAAATGATCAGACTGTGTAGTGAAAAAGGCACTGAAAGATGACCAAATCACTTCATTGTCATGGAGGTTACTGTATTTAAAACTGCAATATTTGACCTTTGGCAACTAGAATGGATTCCACAAGGAGTACTTCAACCCAGGAAGTTACCATAATGGTTTTTTAACTGTGTCCATGAAGCTATGAAAGTCAAGAAGTCTTTCTTGTGGTAACAGAAAACTTGTATTAATAAAAAATTTAAACTAATTGAATGATCAACCAAGTGTAAGAACAATTCAGTTTTATTAAGTGTAAAGAGTAAATTGTGGCAAAAGTCCTTAATATACACGTTGATGAAGTTGTCTCTAATTAATCAGGAAAAAGATTTTGAGGTCATTGTATCTAGTTCAGTGGATATATCAGTGTGTGGAATTATGAAAATGAAATAGTCCATGCCAATGTTTATTAGAAAAGGGATATTGAATATAAAATTGCCAACACTGTGATTCTCTTATATAATCTGTTGTATGCCTTCATATGAAAACAACACAATGTGTTGTTCTTATATTTGTAAAATGTTAGGATAGAGCTATAAAATGAAGAAGATGGCATTAAAATTATTGATGTGTTTTTGAATGCATATTCCGTGAGAAACAAATAGGACTTTGGGGATTTCCTTAGTTTGGGGAAAAGGACAGTAAAGAAAGACATGATCAAAGGGTATAAAACTATTATGTGATGGAGAAAGTAGATAAAAAGAATTTGTCTTCTCAAAACAATGCGGCCAAAGACCATCCATAAATGCCCTGCTTGGAATGGCATTTAACAGTAAGCATTAATGAATTAAGCTGAGAAATGATTGTCACAAGATGTAGTAATAGCTTTAAAAGGGGATTGGACAAATCCATGAATGATAGATCTGTCAAGGACTATATATCTTGAAGTTTCAGTATCTTCTTTGATATATTGTAGTATGCTTCCAAATATCACTTGCAGGGAAAAAGTGGAAGCAAGGGCTAAGTCTCTGTGTCTTTTCTGCGAACAGAGATATATGGCTGGCTACTCTGAAAAATAAAATACAAATGTAACATGATCCAGAAGGGCTGTTCTTATATTTTTTTAGTGTCAGTATGACATTATATTACTTGGAGTGGTATCATTATAAGAATAAGAGTGTAAGATGCATCAATTACACAATAGTCTGTTTCCTTGATAAGAGAGGATATGCAGCTGGATCAGTATGAAAAGTAAATATAGTACATAAAATAGGGCTAGATATAAGTATAATTATTTTATTCTCCAAATAATTGAAGAATAACAAACTTTAATAGTGCATCACAAAGTATGTTGCCTTCATCTGTAATAATCGCCTCTACAAATTGGTAAGAGGCTAAAAAATAGATTTAGAATAATATGCTTTTCTTTGAGTTGGTTATTTTTTTAACAATAAGGCTTGTAAAGGCCCTGAAATTTATTCTTCTTTATTTAGATGTGATTTGTGTTTGTAAGAGACAGGGGGGGCTAACAGTTTCTTGAATCTTTACTAAAAGGAAGATTATTTCAATTGAATGTGAAATGCACTTGCAAGATAACCTCTCAGCTGATTAGCAAATACTACTGAAATAAAATCAATGGATATTTGTTACCATCTTCCTTGTCTAGCCATTTAAAATATCCCTTTCTTATCCTACCTCATCTAGCAATGTCCATATTATTATTGATGGGAAAATTTCTGATAGGACATTTGTGACAGACAGTTGTAGTAAAACATGAACAAATGGAACTAGAGCTTCATTATGCCTGGTGTTTGATTTAAAATGGGATATGCCTTTGGGGCCTGCCAAACTTTCTAATACTTTTTGAAAAATCATGTAATTTAAATTAATTAGAAACTAATCTATAAACAAAGTGCCGGCTTCCAACATCTTCTTTTATTCTAAGAATGCCTCTGGATCCAGATGAATTACGTAAGTTTTATTTGAAAAATGTTGGCAAATTCCAGTCTATTGCTTAGCTTGGATTTAGGCCCATCTATTCAGACAAAAGGACAAGAGTAAATTACAATATTGCAAAGTGTCTTCTGAGAAGAGGTTTAGAGGGAGTAGCAGGTTATATTCTGGTGAATCACTGATTTGTGACTGGAAATGTGTGCTCTCTTTCCCCTATTGACAACCATTTGGTGAAGAGGCAAATTCTTCATTTTACAATACCATCCACCATATTTTGTCAAAATTCCATTTGTATCAGTTTTAAAACTTAGGGACTTAATCAGTGAGCTTGTTTTTAATAACATCCAAGATAACATCCAGGCTAAAACTTAAACTTTCAGCAAGCAGTATCAATAATTATAAATTAACTGTAGACTTAAATGGATTGGTAAGAAGATTTTTATGAGGAAGACCAATCTCTTGATTTCTAGGTCTGTGCCATCTCCCTGGTTTGAAATTGGGATAGAGGGAGCAAACTGATACAATTCCTCTTGCTGGAGAATATTCTCCAAGTTTATAACACATTCAGGCAATGGATCCAGCAACATTCATCCCAATAAAGGCCAAAAGGGAATACTGGATGCCAGTACCTAGACGCACACAATTTGCTTTTAGTCAGCAGAATATATTGGCATTAACTCCCTGCCAACCAAAGTTCATAAACACCTTAAAGATGATTAAAAACGTACTTGTTGAGCACCTTATGTACAGCAAAATAGTACCCATCCAAAAGAAACAATGTAGTAATATGGTGTGACATCATTATGCCTGGAGCTTAGCCACTTTTATTAGACTTCATTAATTCCTGCTAGAAACTCTACAAAACAACAGCCTTGGCTTTGTGTATTCCACAGCTGAATATTGTGCCACCCACACCCAAGTGCTCAGTGTCCAACTCTGCTAGATAATATGTATCATCTCTCGTACGTTGCATCCCACTCCTCTGCACTGGTTACTAGTATTAGCAATATCATATCACCCCACATTAGAAAACGACAAGCTCTCATTTGGCTATGGTCTAGGATGCTGAACAACAAGGGTCTCCCTATTCACCAAGACAATGCACAGATCATCATAAGATTGAAATCCCGTAGGACAGCTTGGAAAACAGCTGTTCACTTAACATATACCCAGTTTAATCCTGAGAATGCTTGGAGAAAGGAATGATCCAAGGTACCTTCTTGTGACTTGACCATTAGTAATCCCTCTACCAAACCACCTGGTTTTGACCTGCCTTGCTTTGTATGGTTGAAAGTAAACAGAATTAGGTATAATACTTAAGAAGTGCCTCTGCCCTGTATCAGTGGGGATGGAAAGATTCCCCTTGTTGCGATTGTGGTACTGAGAGGCAAACTATTAAACGTATTGTGCAAGATTGTCCACAATGTGCCTTCTTTGGTTTCCTAGAAGATCTGCATGAAAAAAATCGCCCAGATAGTGGAATTGGACATCCAGTTATGAGGCAACTGCCATACCCCCATAGACATTTTACTTATAATTACATGGATTGTGTCTTCTGTCATGTTCTCATCATACACTAAATAAAATAACTGCTAGGAAAAGTAGTATACAGCACATGAAATATGACAATTCAGATGCTTAGAATCATTGGATTTGCCAAGGGAAAATGATGAGATGTGGATGTATTGCTTTTGGCATGAGGCCAGATGATTCCTTTATTATTCTTTGTTATTCCATGTCGCAATTAAAGGGAACATCCCAGGGAAAGCCCCTTCCCAAAGTTAGAAAGACCCCTTTATTGTAATCAATTTTGGAAAAACTTCATGCAACAAGATCTGCCATAGGCTGTAAATAATTTCTACTGGTATTAGTCAAACCTTTTCTCCATTGATAAAACTATGGCTTTTCTTTAAGAGACGGGTGTCAAATCAAGAGTAAATGAAAATAGCTCTCAATTTTTTGGAAAGCCTATCACATGAAATATTCATAAAATTGCTATGCAGATGATACATGACTGCACAGTGTGGCATAAACATAGTTGTAGTGCTGACTTTGCAGCCTCATTGCTGCTGTTGATTAATATTCATATCTTTATGATATGGCATGTTTTGAATAATATAATATTTTTGAACAAGATATAGTATTTTTATTGGAAAAAATAGTTTTTATGAGAATAATTAGTCTTGCATTTTTGAGTAGCAGAATGACTAAAATAAATTAATTCTTTCATTTCCTGTGTTTTGGGAATCACAATGGAGTTGGGAATATACAGAAATCATTCTCACAGCATCTATGTCTACATATCATGAGAAAGTGAAAGAAACAAAAAAGGACTTTCCCAAAATTTACAAGATCTGTTCTTAAAATTCAAATATCACTGCTATACCAGAAAATGAGCTCAAAGGAGAGGTGAAATCTATTTTTTTTGCTACCAGTTCTGTGGGCGTGGCTTGGTGGGCATGGCCATGTGGTCATGTCACTGGGTGGGTGCGGCCAATTGGGCAGTCCATTTTGCCAGGGAGCAGGGGCTTGAACTAGATAACCTCTGCCTTTGCTGTGCTGTTTCGAAGCATACTCTGAAGCTGTGTC
>JANHFK010002411.1:136306-153521 GCA_036250565.1 Sibynophis collaris | reverse complement strand
CATACACATACATACATACATACATACATACATACATACATACATACATAAAATATTGTGTATCAATTCATTTGTCTTTACTTCAACATAACATGATTAAATATTCACTTTCCTTTTAGTAGCAAAATGCCTTTTTATCTGATTCATTTAGGATTTTCATAACTTTTTAGTTTATCTATTTGCATATTTATATAAGTTGAAATGTTTTGATATTGTTATGCAATGTTCATTGCTTGTTTTCACAGAGGCTGCTTTTACATTGCTTTTGTATTGCGAGCTACTACAATGGGAAGACAGGCCTCTTCGGGAATTCCTCCACTATCCATCTCAGACAGAGTGGCAACGTAAAGAAAATCTTTGTCGGAAGATTATTCATTATTTTAATAAAGGCAAGGTCAGCAAATGTTATTAGTACTTATTTTCAAATTTTATTAGATATTCTTTTCTAAAGCCAGAACTAAATGTTTTTTGCAAAATTACTGGAGGATACTCAGATTATTTACTTGTCAGGAGAATCATAAATCCATTGAATTATAGTGTATGGCCATTTAGGCTTTCAAATCTAGTCTCCTGATTGTTACAGGTTTCCAATTTAAGCATTTTTGACAATTAATTGCTTAGTTTCTATATAAATATAGCATATATAAATATCCACTGAAGGGAAACGAATCCACTTACTTAGAATTAATTCTAATTGTCAAAGTGGTCTTACTGTTTAGGAGGTTTTTTGTAATATTTAATTAGAATCTGTAACTTAAATCATTATTCCATATTCTGCAGTCTTGGCAAACAAGTCTTGATATATTTTTTTACGTTTCTTTAATATGTTTAAATGATGCTATCATTTTTGGCAGCAATATAGTGAACTGAATGATATTTTTATTTTTTTATTGAATTTCTATACTACCCATTTCCTTATCAGGTGATTCTAGGCAGCTTGTTGAGGTGATTCTAATCAGTTGCAATTCTAATATTTTTTCCCAAAAGTGACTACTGCTAAGTTCCCATTCAGTGAATGATTTGATTTGATTTGATTTGAAAAAATATTTGATTTTTATTTTATAAGTTTTAAAACGTTTATAAAGTTATTTTATAAAGTTTTATAACTTTATATTTGTCTTTAAAATTTCTTCAAATTCAAGTAATGATGTACTGGGAAATTTTATCCTGTATGATATTGAAAAATCCCTTGTTTACTAATTTTTATTTTATTTTATTTTCCTTATTCATTCTTTTTCTCTGCATTTTCAATGTCTTAACTTTTTTTAAAAAAAATTATTCTCAGCCAATTTTTCTAATCTATCAACATTGATTTAAATTTTATTTCTATCTTCTAATTACCTTACCCAATTTTGAGTTAACTGCAGATTTCATAATTGTTTGATAATTAGTCAATCGAGGTTACTTAAAAATATCAAAGTGTATTTATTTTAAATGTATCTGATAAATCCTTGTGGTTGTTTTTAGGAATTTTTGTGAACTTCAGCACAGTTTGAGGTTTTGATATTCTGGCATCATGTGTACAATCCCAGGCCATTTAAACATACCCTTCCTTGATGTAGTCACTAGAGCTTTCCCCCTCTCTCTTCTCGCTCCTTCCCTCCCTCTCTTTCTTCCTTTTCCTTCCCCCTTTCTTTTTCTTTCTTTTTTGCCAGTTTCGGGAATAAGTAGTCTGTTCTAAAACAAACGCATACAACTGCAGCTCATTCTCCCCAGCCCCCAGCCATAACTGGATGGCATGAGCTGTGAACAAGTGCTTTCTGGATCTGCTCTAATGCATCCTACTCCCTAGCAGCATATTTATTTTTCCTTTTTATTTAGTTTTACTTAGAAATATTAATATTACATTCCTTTTGATATGTTAACAGTTCCATAAAATCAATATTCCCTGAGCTTGACATTCCTTGGGATAAGTGTTGCAAACTGATGAACAAGTAGCAGCAAGCTTTTGATTGGTATATTGACCTGTATTGCAGTCTGAGTTTCTAGGAGGTTAATGTTCATATTCCAAAAGAAAATGAAAAAGATATGTAGAAGCTAAGAGCAGCCTTTTTTATAAGCATTCCCACTGAGGCACAGTACTATATAGACTTTTGCTGGAATAAGAGGGAAAGCACCACTTTCATGGTGGAATGCCTAAAATTCAGACCGTTTTAGCAGTGGATTAGATAGAGGCAAAATCATGTCCCTTAAAAATGGTTATTAGTAAGTGAACATATGGATGAGCTTTACAATACTGGTATTCATTTTTTATCCATGCTTTTACAAAGCACCACAAGACAAATATACTTCTGCAGATGCTGCTTTTAGTATTTTAGTATTTTTGTTTGTAATCTTGTTACATAAGATTTTGTGGAAATGGGTCTAATTTTCACCAGAATTTCTCAGCTCTATTACTTTTGTACATTCCAAAAGCTGCGCTAATCAGGTTGTACAAATTGTTTCAAAGAACTGCTTTATAATGTGCATTTTTCTTGTGTAATCAATGAAGTCAAACTATTTTCCAGATCACTCATATATTTTTAAAAATATTTTTATTGCTTTGTAAACTAATGATAAAAAACAATACATTGACAACAAAAAAGACACATAAAAAGTCCTTTATAAAAGTGAAAAATACAATGCATAAAAATACAATGTATCATTTTGGCAGTAAATAGTTACAATTCTATATGTAGTAATCTATGTAATCTAATTAGATACATTAGTTATATAATCTAATGCAATTATTGAGGGGCCTTTAGAGCTCTGAGTTTGGCGGTTTTCTTGCAGACGTTTCATTACCCAAACTAGGTAACATCATCAGTGGAGAACCATTGATGATGTTACCTAGTTTGAGTTATAAAATGTCTGCAAGAAAACAACCAAGCTGAGAGAGCCTCAAGGACCCATCATTTCAGCTCTGACCTGAGCTCTAATATTTTCCTTTATTAATGCAATTATTATTCAAGTACATATACATTTCTAATATATTTATATAACTACCATGTTTTAATATACTGTATTTTGTATAAATTAGTTCCATATTTAATTATATATTTCCATACACAAGCCCATACATAAATGTATATGCACAACTACAATTATTTTTCACCAGCACAGCTGGTGAATAGACTATTAATAGACTATAAGCTTAATAGACTATTAAGAATAGTTTATGAAGCAGTCATGCCATCTTTAAAAAAAAATTGTAACTGTTTTAACAATGCAACTGTTTTAATGATGGAAAGTGCTATTTAAACATTTCCAACTTTCAAAGAAAGCTCTTTTCAATTATTTGTTTTGAACTATTAAATAAATATAGATTTTGCATTTCTGCTAACAGACCCTATATCTGTTTAAAACTGTGCTAGGAAAATAATGCTCAATTTAAGAAAGCTATTTCCCTCCTGAAATAAGAAACATGTGCCATTACAATCTAAGTTTGAGTCATTGTGTACAGAAACACAAACATACACACAATATTCTTTCTTCCCAAGAAGATGAATAGGGTAACATTTGAGTAAATTTTTATATACAACAAGAAATGGAAACAGAATTTAGATTCATCTGTGCATTCTTTCCTATACTTTCTTGCAGAATTGTCGTATTGAGACTACCCTGTACTTTAGTATATGCTGTTATTCAGAGTTTGGTATTGTTTTGATAAACATTTTTTAATTTGGGATGGTATCTTTTGTCCAACTCAACTAATCTTTCTGTTGGCCAGAGCAGAGAACCCCCAGAGCCTATACCTCTGACTGGCTAACAAATAATAAAGGAGCTCATTAAGAATTGTTAAATGTTCCTATTCTTTATCATAAGAATACATTGCTAACGGTTACTTTAATTAGATTTTTTGTGTATAAAAATCCTATTTCATCTCAGTTTTTAATCTTTCCTTTAGAGCTGGGAATTTGGAATCCCCTTATGCAGAGACCTGGCTACTCAGTATGAAACATTATATGATTATCAAAGTCTCAGCTGGATTCGGGTGAGTGATGTTCAACTTTCCTGCAGGACATGATATTTTGCCAATTGGAAATATACAGGCAGTCCTTGGTTAATACCACTTGTTCAGTGATCATTCAAAGTTACAACAGTGCTGAACAAGTGGTGGCTATAACTGGTCCTCAGAGTATCAGCCATCCCAGCACCTTGCAGCCACATGATCATGATCTGAGTGCTTGGCAACCGGTTTGCACTTACAATTGTTGCAGCATCTTACAATCATGTCATTGTGATTTGCAACCTTCCCTGTGGGCTTTCCATAAGCAAAGTCAATGGGGAAGCCAGGTGGGAAGGCTGCAAGTTGTTCAGATAAGTCTTACCTACTTACACACCTTACCTCAGTACTTTTGTTCTCGCTGATATGCTGTGCCTCAACAATCACCTGGACATCCCCCTACTACCACCCCAAGCCCCATCATACTCATGCTATACTTCCCTGGCTACCCACACATCTTCTTGCTCCCTCTTCCACCTGGCAGCAATCACTTACTTGCCTGCTGGCTTTCTTGCAAGCCACTTGCAACTTGCAAGACAAATGCCATCTTCCCCACTGACTTTGGTTGTTGGAAACCCTAGGAAGTTGGAAGAAGTTGCTTTCTTAATGACTCACAATCCTCACTTAACAACAACAGGGATTGTTGTTGCTAAATGTGATGTTGACTTTATAAGTGTGTCAATGAACAAAACAAATTCTGGTTGTCATAACTCAAGGATTACCTGTACCATTCTTAGCAAGTAAATAAAACACTTTGTAATATATTTTTTCTGTGTATATTAGAACGGCTCCCTTTACTAAGTTTTAATTAAAAAGAAAAGTAGCCACTAAAATAAAACATTCAAATATTAGTCACTTCTGGACTTCAAACATGGTCTAATCAAGCCTGCAGACTGCTCAATTCATTGAAGATAAAGGAATAAAAATAAAAAGAATATTTTCAAATTTGTACATACGTGTATGTATTTCTACATATATTGCAAGTCTATGTGAGGAATAAGTTTTTATTTTTATTTGAATCTTTGAGAACTTTTCATAACACTTTGTTTAATCAGTAGTCAGTATATATGCTTTATACTAAAAGTTGCTCAGACATTCAATCACTTCTGAATCTTCATGACCCCATGAACTCAATTTTGCCAAAATTGCCTATTGTTAACTGTTCTTTGAGTTCTAAGTTTGCATAGAAAGTACAATGTAAAAAGAATGATTGTATTCTATACAATTAAAAATACTAATGCATAAAATCCTTTCTATGAAAAATTGTAAAGTTATCTTGAATATGTGTTTCATAATGGTGTGATACCTTAAATTTTCAAAAACCATGTGCTAATGGTGTCAGATACCATAGTGTTACTACATAGGGTCTAGGTCAACTCACTGCAGCCATCTTACTATGGCCAACTCGCCACAGGATAACTTGTTGCCACCAACTTGTCACGAGACAGCTCGCTGCAGGACAATTCCACTCAGGATAACTCAACGTCATCACTGTTTCTTCAACATTATTTGTGTTTTTGTCAAAATGGTCACGGCGAGTTAGCCATGGCAAAATGGCCGCAGCAGGTTAGCAGCAGTTAGTCAGCCATGATGAGATGACCACAGCAAGTTGGCTGTGGCAAGTTGTCCCATTCAAGAATGCTGTCAGCATTTTTCTCCTAAAAGTACAGCATTATTTCAGTCCAGTATAATTTTTTTTCTATCTTTAGAAAATGGAAGCTAACTATTATGACAATATAATGGAACAACAACGGTTGGAACCTGAATTTTTCAGAGTTGGCTTTTATGGAAGAAAATTTCCTTTCTTCCTTCGTGTAAGTACATTTAACATTTCCATTACTGTATGAATGCAGTGCAATTTATAATGAAGATGATTTGTGTGTTTGAAGGAAATTAAAATTGTTCTGTTTTAAAATATGGATTTATCTAGAAAATTATACAATTGATTGATTCATCCAAAATATTTTATTATTTTGATTTATTATTTTGATTTTTATTATTTTGATATTGATGTTTCTGCCAATCTGGTTATTGTCCCTATTTTGCAAATTTTAACATTTAATGTACTTAGAATGTATATGCCTTCCTACTGGCTTTTTCATTATTTACAAACATGATTGAGTTTTTTTCATGTAAAATATTGTATGTACAATAGATTTTCTGTGTTTGAAATTTCAAAAAAGTCATTCTACAGGTTAATAGATTAAGCCAAGTAGTATTAATTCAAACGAGACTTAGATTCACAGAAGAATAGAATCAGTTTGAAAGAACATTTAGGATATGAATTCTAATTTCCCACCCCCCACTCAGTATAGGAATGCAAGATGAAGAATCCCAGACAAATGAATGTCTAGCTTCTAGTTGAACAGATCCAGTGAAAGCCCACTACCTCTCTGGTTAATTGGTACCTGATCAAATTGCTCTTACAGGTATGAAGTTTTTCCTAATATTAATTGGGAATTAATTCCTAAAATAATTGCCTTCTTTTAACTTACATTCTTTACTCTGTGTCCTGCATTCTGAAAGAAGAAGAAACAGATTTTGAAGTTATTTGTGATTGTCACTCAGAATGATACTCAAAAATGAAGGCTAGCAAGCAGAGTTTCAAGGATGCAGCTCTTAGATAAATAAGCTTTATTACACTTATTAGAAAAGTTGTAATTAAATAAATTAAATTAAATTAAATGTCAAGCTGTGGAATATGCTGAGAATTTGAGAACATCTCATTTTCTTTATGACAAACTTATATAAAGGTCAGGAAGCCACAGTATAAGGGAAGATGATGAAACACTGGGGACAGGTTGGTCAAGGAGTACAACAAGGCTGCACAGGCTGAACTCTCTTCCTTATTCAATCTATATATTAATGGAAGCTAGATTGGAAGCATGGTTTTAAAATTGGATGAAGAAACATAATAATCTGTGCTATGCTGACGATATTACCCTGAAAACTGAAAATGCAAACTATCTCCAAGCCCTAGTACTAAAAGTTAAAAAAAACACAGTGAAAAAGGGACTAAAATTAAATATAAGAAAGACCAGATTATTGACAAGTAAAACAACCAGTTAGAATGTTACTAAAAGTTTTGCAGGTAAAAACTAATACAAGTTATAAAAAAGAAAAAAATACAAAGTGCAGAAAAGAAAAAAGAAGCATATAAAAGAAAGAATATAGAAGAAAGAAAAATACAACTATAACAAAAAAAGAAATATAAAAAAGCAACTTCTCTCTTTGTCTCCATAAGTATAAATAATTTTAACAAGTCATCACTTCTCTTAAAATATAATCTCTTCATGCCATATCATGTTACTTAGCTATAAACAAATTCTTAAAACCTTGTCATTCAGTCCTAGTCAGTAAAATCTTATTAAGCATTATCAGATATAACAACTTCTATTTTAACCTTGATTAAATAAATCAACTTTATATTCATTCCCTTTACTTTTAACAATCTAGATATTTTATCCCTTCAAATAATATCCTAAAACTTAATTTCTTTTCTTTGTCTCTTCTCACCAAGTCTTTCAAAACTTTTAACAGATGTTCCTTGTAAATCCAATATAAGAAAATTATCCAAATCTCTCCATGTTAGATGTTTGTATGTCCTTTTTAATTATTAAAATGTCAGCCAGTTTCATTTGTAAATTCAGTATTTTATCTTTTTCCAGATCATTCTTGTAGTCCTTCATTTTAAAAATCCACATTCAGTTCTACTTCAGTCTTATCTGATAGAACTTATTAGAATTTATCTATGATGGAAGACATTTTAAAAATTGATTTATGACACAATTGTTCATATATCCTTCAGTACATTCAGTGTTATAAGGTATTTGCCTCCATTCTGTATTAACGATTCAGATAAAGTTTCCTTCTCCTTTGATTGTAATCTTTACTTCGTTTTAGCTCCCTTTAGTGTCCAGCCCTCAAAATCCCATACTATCATGTTTGTTTTTATAGAATTCAAAACATAGATAATTTTCCCATAGGGATGATTTATTCAATTAATTTCAAACAAACTATTTTAAGTCCATCTAAGATGTGCAATTAATTTTCTCAAGGAGCCACATGAGAAATTGGGATTGTTGTGGAGGGCCAAACCAATAGGGCTGTGAAAGCAGTAGGCATGTACACAGACATATATGTAAATTGATTTTAAAAAATAGTCTGCTTCAAAATAAAAGCAATGCAATTGTATTGTATGCAAGGTATACACTTAATTACATTTGAGTTGTAATTTCCAGTTGACCTCACATGCGTTGGACATGGACAGCCAAAGAGCTGGATGTGGGTTGGGGCCATAAAATGCCCAGGTCTGATCTAGACCCTTAGTCCATTTACATCTTTCCTAAAATAATATTCTAATCACCTTTTTTCTTATTTGTTTGCCCAAATTGTGAAATCTTTCAAGCTCCAATTAAAGTGTCTTAAAGATTGAAGGAATCCCAGTGAATGCCATCAAACTTGCTGCTCTGAAAGCTCTTAATATTTTAAAAACAGTAAAAAAAGTCGTTTCGAAAGTGATTAGGAAATCACTTTTGTTCACACAGGCTACATTACAGTTGTGGGCAGAGATGGGATCTCTGCAAAAATTCTTGCAATTGACTCATGAAGAGTGGCTGTCTGGAGTTTATGTCGTCAATCCCCCAATCTCTCCTTTCTCCAAAGAGATTTCACTCTCCAGAATCCATCCTATGGCCATTAATTTCAGCCGTATTGCCATCCCCATAGTTTCAGGGATATCTAGATTCCCATATCCTCACTGAATGGCCTAACAATCAGCTTTAGAATTCACAATGAAGATGGTGAAATGGTCAATAGCTTCTATCTTTTAGCATCAACTATCAATAGTAAAGGAAAAAGAAATACGCTGCATACTAGCAATTGGTAGAACAGCCATAAAAACCTAGGAAATGATATTCAAATGTCTTGATGTGTCTATACCTACAATGATTAGAATTATGCAAGCCATTGTATTCCCCGATACATTCCACAGAAGTGAAAGTTGGACTTTGAAAAAGCAAGATAGGGAGAGTATTGATGTTTTTGAATTTTGATGTTGGAAAAGATTGCTGAGAATATTGTGGATAGCCTAGAAAACAAACTGATGGATCATTGAACAAATCAAATCAAAATTCTCATTCAAGATACAAATAACTAGACTTAAATTACTCTACTTCAGACACATTATGTGAAGACTCAAGTCTCTGTTGTAGGATCTAATTCTGGGAAAAGCAGAAGAAAAGAAAAGAGGATGATCAGCAGCAAGGTGGATGGAGTCAGTTATAGAGATGATACGTGCACCTTTGGGAGATATGAAAGAACAAATTAAGCATCATCTTGGAAAAAAATCTGTATGGTTGCTGGGAATCAGAAACAGCTTGATGGCACATAATAAATTGAATTAAAATACATTGTCACAAGTAGTAAATCTTGACTTGTTTTCTATTGGCCAAGGATGCAGGATACAGAATAATGACTTTAAATTCCAAGAGGGTTTTTTTTAATATTAGAAAAAATGCTAACTGTAACAGCAGGTAAACTATGGGACTATTTATCTAGGAGATTGTGAGTTCCCTTTTACTGGAACTTTTCAAACAGAGTGGACAGACATTTGTCAAGGATGTTTTTGATTCCTATGTTAAACTGTAGTTTGCACTGGATGGACTAAGCATTCCCTCCAACTGCATGGTTTTATTACTCTGTAAAATCTTCAGATGGATTTTACTGAAGGAGGGTTCCAGTATTATTTATGACCTGATAGCCCCAATGACAACCATGGAGGTGTCACAAGTAATAGTGATCACAACACATGTGGGAAGACACATGCTAGAGATGGTCTTTAATTTGGAAAAGACGAAATGTGATCTGACGATAAGTAACACTAATACCTTTCCTTTGACATAATCAAACCAGTTCCTTTTTAACCTGAGGGTCATGGACACCTGAACTTTGCACGAACAACAAAGTGACTTCAGAAGTCACTTTGGTAGTTTCCTTACAATTTGGTGGGCAGTTCTTTTTATGCCCTCTGAATCTCTGGAATTCAGACATTGAAAAGATGCTGGATATGATTGTACACATTTGGCCACTTCATAATCATAGCCCCTGAGATAAAATGATTAAAAACGTATATAGAGCAACAGTAATGGAAAACCAGATATGAATAGGACCAAGCTCTTGTTAAAGCTCATATTCAAGTAAGGCAGCATCTGGGATTTATTTATTTTTTTGAAATTGTAGAACTAAAAAAAGCTGTCAAAAATGTTCTCTATTATAATTAGATTCTCACTACATGTTGGCCAAACTCATGCTCCTCCTAATTTTTTGGGTTGTTAGTGGGTGTGAATGGTTAGATCCAGGATATCAGCCTTTCTTGCTTTGAGGGAAGACATGAAGACAGCTTTGAATGAGGAGGTGGTGGTTACCTTCTGAAGAAGCTTTTTCTGAACAAATCTTACTTTGTCTCCAACTTTCTCTTTTTATGGAAGATTGTTGGGAACAATGTGGGAAATCAGCTATAGAGGATCCTGAAGGAAATGGCTTATTTGGATCTGTACCAGTTGGAATTCAGACCTAGTCAAAAATGGGACAAAAATGTTAGTGGTGGTGGAGGATGATTTTCACTAAGACCTAAATGGTGAGAGTATGTCCGTTTCAGTCTTCTCAAACTCTCTGCAGTGTATCAACTGTTTGGATTATCTGCAAAAGTTGGATGTTGCAATATATAATAGTGATTCTCTCCTATCTGAACAGGGGGCTCCACAGGCTTCACTGCTCTCCCCAGTAATTATTTATCATACACATGAAACGCACTATCAGTTATCACTACCATTGGTCTACAGTAAGGTGTCATCAGAACTATTAAGCAATGAAACAGTTTATTTGACTTCAGTTCTGGATTCAGAGTTTGAGAAGCCATTTGTCTGGGGTGCTGTGAAGATTCCTATCCAGGACAAGGACATGAAGACTTCCAAAGTCCTTTCCAACCCTATGATACTATGATTCTATGAGTACGCTAATGACATACATTTATATATTACTACCTAGGTTGTAGAAAGCTTGAACTAGGGTTTGGAAGCTGTTAAAACTAGATGGAATGAAATAATCCCAGACAAAATACTACCTGAGTTGAGTTGTATTAATAAATATTCAAGAAATTTGGAAACATTAGGCCTTGCAGTTATCTTGGATGGAATTTTTCCCCCTCTAAAAGAGTTGATTGATGATCTGGTATCCTTTGCTTAGCCTTGCCCAGTTGTAACAGATTTGCCAGTTATGTCATCACCTATATTAAGATGCTCTGATAGCGGTAGCTCATGACTTAACCACCATGAAATTAGATTACAGTGAACTATTTCACCGTAATGGGGCTGCCTCCCAAGATGACTCGAAAGATGCAACTGATACAAAATCTAGCAGTCTGGCACTCAGAATACATCAAATTTAAAGTTAATCATGATTGTTAGTGAGGTTTAAAGTGTTAATTGTCACTTATATTACGTATCACTGGAATACACCAGGTACTAGGTTACTAAAATTGAATCTTAGCTATCTGGTCTGAACATGTAAAGAGGTTCTACTAAGAATTCTGTGCCTGCACTATATAAAGCGTCCACTATGGATGACATTCCACAACTTCTCACTACCGATAATCCTCAAGTTACGACAATTCACTTAGCGACAATTCAAAGTTATGACACACACATCCAAAAGTACTTATGATCCAGTACTGCAGTTAGCTATATTGTAGCACTACGGCAGTCATTTACCCTTACAACCAACCAGAGATGCTGCAAGAGGTGCCCTGCCTATTTCCCCTCCAATCTTGCCCTGCTCAGTCCTCACAGGCACTGGGTCTACTTTGCTAGCCCACCAGGTTCCATGTGCTTCTCCCCACCCTGTCACTGATAACTCACTTATCTTTCGAAGATCTCTACCCCAAGATGTTGGGGTAGGAAAGAAGAACAGGCTGGGCCATATGGCAGAAAAGTGGCCTTTTTTTCAGACACTGGCGAAACTGTTTTCCTTAGATTTCATGTTCTTACACATGCTTCCATCCTCTTTAGAAAAGCCTTTTTGCTCAGGATGGAGACCTGCAGGGATGCAAGCTGCATCTATTTTCCTATTTGGAAATGTTTCCATACCTGTACACCTCAAAATAGATCTCGTGTTCTTATATATGATTCCATCCTCCACACAAAAAGGATTTTTCAAAGAGGATGGAAGCCTGCAGGAGCATGATACTTGCGTCCCTACAGGTCTCCATCCTCCATGCAAAAAGACTTTTCCAAAGAGGATGGAAGCATATGTGGGCAAGATTTAAGAACAGGGATGGGGGGGGTGTCATTCATTTAACGTGATTCACTTAATATTGCGACCATAATGGGAAGGCTCAATTACAGTCATAACACAAGGGCTACCTGTACTAGGATCATACTCTGAAACATGCCTCCTCTGGAGGCATGGTTTGTCCCTTCCTTCCTTCCTTCTTTCCATTTCATAAAATTGTTTAAACTGTCTTATTCTTCTGTCTTTTAGTTTGGTTGATAAATAAAAATGAGGAGGTTGATAAATAAAAATGAGATAAATAAAAATAAGGGAACAATTCAGTGATATTTCAATTGTATGTTGCTTTCTTCTCCTTACAGAATAAAGAGTATGTTTGTCGAGGCCATGACTATGAGAGATTAGAGACCTTCCAACAAAGAATGCTTAGTGAATTTCCACAAGCCATTGCAATGCAACATCCAAATCACCCAGATGATAGCATATTGCAGTGTGATGCCCAGTGTATCCTTGATTAATGTTTTAGAATGAAGTTACCAAAGTTGCTGCAAAATTAAAAATATTTCAGAATTAGAACACATTTATAGTAATTTTAATATTTGTCATTGTCTGCTTACAGACAGTTAAAACTTAACTGCAATAGGGGGAAGGAGGATGCTTGAAAACAGAATATAGCATGCATTGTCAGATTTGTGAAATGGAGCTTTGATATTCATTGGATAATTATCATAAATGTTAATTTTTCCTAACCTCATAAAATTATATTCTGTCATTTCCTGGCAAATTTTTGTTTTTACTTTTAGAGTATTTTTATTCTAATATCCCCATCTCAAAACATTTTTTAAAAGTGTGTTGCATATTCCTTCTTTCCCTGTGAAGTAAAATCAAGAAATGTCAGTTGAGATGCCTGTTAAAAAGAATGAGAATGCCCAAGTAAACATATTCCCAGAGTGCCATATGAGAGAGAGATATGTGTATGTTGTTAAGAAGCAAAATTTGGGAACTAACTTTAATAAATTGAAATTGAAATGAAAACTAAATGTGGCCTGATGAATTTTTTATTTCATCAGGCTGTATGATGAATTGAATTGACTGTAAAAGATTGAGGAAGAATTGCAGTTTTTAATTCCATATCAGATTCAAACCAAAAATTAAATAATGCATAATCATAATGCATAATAAGCATAAATGGCTGAAATATCATAATTATACCTCTTTTACAGAGAAATAAAAACAGAAAAGATACACAGCACAGCAAAATAAACACCAAAGTTTTAATGCAAATTCTAATATAAAGTTCTATTACAAATCCCTTTGCAAATTTGAAATGAACGTATATGCTCAGATGTCCAGGTAAAAATGGATTAAATGCTGTGATAATGTTGATTTAAACTGTAGTTTCCTTATGAAAAATATTGAAAAAAGGAAAATGAGTATTTATTTTGTTAGTGCTAAATTTAAAACAAATTAGGGCTCAGAAGAGCTTTTAAGAACATGGCAGAAATGGAAAATTATTGAACAATTTAAAAATTATTTTAAAATAAGTATCACTTTAAAAAATGCTCATCCAATAGTTATTTATAACAGATCAAGATGTAAGTAGAAGTGGGAAGGAAATAATACTGAATGTCATCTCACTTTCAATGCTTGCATTTGGAGGAACAGGTTCAGAATTATATGATGTTAGCAAGTTTATGTCATAGGATGCCACAGCTGCTAAAATTGCACAGATTCACATTGAAGTTTCTTTGCTGTATGAGATTCAGATGTGTGTGTGTGTGTTTTAAAAAGTATTAAAAATAATAAAGATCTGTAAAGTTATTATGCAGTGTGTAAGGCTAATCTATTCTTTCATATTGTGTGTAGTTTTTTTTTCCTTTGACTGGACTCTTATTACAGACTTGCAAATCTATGCGGTGACTCCAATTCCAGACAATATTGATGTGCTACATATGGATCGTGTCCCTGATCGCATAAAGAGCTTTTATCGAGTTAACAACATCAGGAAATTCCGCTATGACAGACCTTTCCACAAGGGCCCCAAAGACAAGGAAAATGAATTTAAGGTTCTAATTCTTCCTAACACATTAACGTTGTTTTTATGCAAAATATATTGAGGAACTTTTAGATATATGTAAGAGCTCATCTAATTATTGCTATCCTCAAAGCAAGTGTTAAGCAATTTAAATGTTGGCAAAAACAATAGCAACTGAAATTTTTGAATATTTGATTGCAGCTTTATGATATAAAAGTAGACCTTGTAACGCAGCTCAACAGGTGCAAGACTAAGCCTTGTTGAGCTATGTAAGACATAATTCTGTTTAGGCATGCATAGCACTGTGCTATAACACTAAAAATACAAGATTTTGCAAATTTGATTCATCCAGTTTCTGTCTAGTTTCAGCACATTTAAAAACTAACTGCAGTTTTAATAATCTCTGGCAGAACTCAGATAAGAAATAAGAGTAATGCAACCATCCTTGGTCTCTCAGCAGCTTTCAGTAGTACTGTATCCTTCAGAATAATCTTGGGGTGGGGTGGGGAGGACATTATATGATGGTGGTTCCTAAAATGATGTTTTCAGTCAGGATGACAGGGAGATCAAGCCTGAGACCCATCATTTGCAGATTTCTGGCACTTTCCAGTAAAATTACATCCTTAATTCTAAATAGAATTGAACTCCCCTGAGCAGAACTCCTTTGCAATTTGAGGATTGGACTAGTGGATCCTGTTTTAGGAACTATGGGTAGTCAGAGTGAAGAAAGAATTTGCTTCCATCTAGTGTGCCAATTGCTACTTTTCCTGGAATGGCAGGAGTGGCTTCCTCTCTAATAATAAGCTCTAAGTGGGGCTTCCCTTGAAGAACATTCAGAAGCTGCAGATGGTCCAGAAGCCCTTCACAGTTCAGAGCCTTTTATCTGCAGGACTGCCTTCTCCCTGTAATGTTTGCTTACACAATAAGATTACTCATTTACTCAATTAAAGACTTTTCACCTTCAGGAATCTTATAAATATACTTTTCTAGTCACTTCCCCTTCTCTGGTATAGTCCCTCCCCATCATGTGCAATTGCCTCCTCCTTACCCCACCTTTAGTGAAAACCTGATAGTGGAACTATGTTGTTGTATAGTATAGTACAACATCTCTCTGAGGGAGATGAGTAGTTTAGAAATAGGATAAAAAAATATGTATATAAGTAACAGATTCTTATAAGCCTATCAAAGTTTCCCTCTGTCCACACTGATACCAAACAGAACCAAGGTATGATTTTCTTGAATTTCCTTATCATTCCCTCTTCCCTTCCAGAGCTAAGTTGATTATTCTTATGTAGGTTCTTCAAGGTTATTTTATCTCTATATTCCTCTACAGCCTGGAAGGCTATTCTGTTATAATGGTTTCACAGTCATGGGATTGGGCTCTTTTATTATCATTCATGTTTTATAAACAATCCCTGGTTCCAGAGGAATTCATTTTAATTGCTGTTTTCATTGATTATTTGTATGTTACATTGGAGCAGTCTATAAAACTTGCAAATAGACAAAATAAGGCACATTTGATTTTTCATTTCCTATATTATGTTTTCCTTTGTAGAGCTTGTGGATTGAACGTACCACTCTAACACTGACTCACAGTTTACCTGGAATCTCTCGGTGGTTTGAAGTGGAAAGACGAGAATTGGTAATGTTTTATTTTTGTAAGTTAAGGTATAACATAAAGAGGAAGAGTGGGTAATTTTTTATCTAATGGATAAAAGAAAACGTTAAATGTGCTTGTTGTAACAAATGAGTATTTCACATAATTAACACTAATTTAATAGAGGGGCTTCCGGGAGAGGAGTGATCCATTAAAGATGTCTCCATGAAAAGAGAACTGACAAACACAAATGGAACTTCTCAGGATAAGGAAAGGATACAAACTTGTCCACATGTGGTGGGGATGGCTGCTACCTGCAAGGAAACTATAATGTTGGGAAACAGGAATAGCCCTCTTGCTTACAATTGCAATTGGTGCCTGTTAATCTCACTTTGTAAATTGCTTATTATCTACTTTTAAGATATTAGAGAAACTCAGAATGATAAGTTTGAAAATATCATGTGAGTTTTAACAAATTTGAAGTTAGCAGCAAAAAGCTAAATAAAATCTTGATCTTTGAAAGTTACAAGCAGATTAAGAATTCAGATAAATTTGGAATATAGAAACTTTTACAGTAAGATTTTGGAATTACTAAAGAGAAGCTTTTCACTGGAAATAGATCTGTTTTGGTTTTTGCAAGACATAAAGATAACTTGTTTTATGATTTTAAAAACTACACTAGATGAGACTAACGATTCTAGGCAGAAGGAAAAAACACAAGTGTATCTTGATGTTAATTAACTGTGACCTATAAAATGAAACTCAAATGCTTTGGCCACCTAATGAGAAGGAAGGACTCACTGAGAAGAGCCTAATGCTGGGAAAGATTGAGGGCAAAAGCAGAAAGAGACGACAGAGAATGAAGTAGTTGGATGGAGTCACTGAAGCAGTAGGCATGAGCTTAAATGGCGATGGTAGAGGACAGGAAGGCCTGGAGGAACGTTGTCCATAGTGTCAAGATGGGTTGGACGCAACTTTGCAACTAACAACAACAAATAAAATGATAAAAAACATTATACTAACATTCAAACTATTAAAGAAAACTTGAAAAATGGACCCCACAATTAGCAGCCATAATATACTGGGCTCTGTTTTAGGCCATCTTCATCAATGACTTGGACGAGGGGATAGATGGGGAAGTCATCAGATTTGCAGATGACACCAAGCTGGCAGGAATAGCTAACACTCCAGAAGATAGGCTTAAGATACAGACAGACTTGAACATTGAGCACTACCTAACAAAATGAAATTCAATGGTGAAAAAAGTAAGGTTCTACATTTAGGCAAGAAAAACAAAATGCACAGGTACAGT
>JANHFK010002411.1:102509-114859 GCA_036250565.1 Sibynophis collaris | reverse complement strand
ATTTTGCTCTTTAATCATCTTTTTCAGTTAAGAGGCTTGAGAAATAGAGATTGGTACTATTGAACTATGTAATCTAGCCCCAGAGCATAACATACAGTAAAACCAAAAAAAAAAATACACATTAAAAAAATAATCTTAAATCACTTTTGAGGTCATATATATTTTGTTGCATTCATATTACTAAAAACTGGGCATTAAAAAGTGTCTTATATAAATAAAAGGCATGGTAGTGTTGTTGATAAAAACATTTTACTTCTACCTTTAGATAAAATAAAATTGGTTGAAAGTCTGCAAAAAAAGCACCTTCGGTCATGACAGGAGCAGAAAACCTGCTAAACTAGAAATCAACTACTATATTTTGATTAAAAAATGGACTTTGCCTCCTTGTTGTGAAAATGGAGTAGATTCTAAGGCTGCAAATTGTCATCTTTTTCTTTTTCAATTACAGTACTTCAAGTGACAAAGTGCTGATGTATAAGACTTTGGCTTATCAGATTTGCCTAAAATTGTGCTTGTTGTTTAGCAATCAAAGTGGCAATTCTTCAGACATAATCAATGAAAAATCTTGTGGATAATTATTAAAGCAAGTTTCTAGGGAGGAACTAATTTGGAATCTAATATAATTTCAGCATAAATTTTATTTGGTGAAATACTCGTTTGGTGTCATGATGAGAAAGTTTTCAAAAATAGTTTGAAGCTATGAAAAATATTGTGGTCATCGTGGCACAGTAACAGGCTCTGTTGTGCATATTGCTATTTCTTTTGCTTCTTTTTTATCTTGCGTTTCAAAGCAAACACTATATACAGTATAATGTGTATGTTGTGTGTTGTGTATTACTGGTTTTCAGAGTTTTTCTGTTCTTTCATTAAAAAAACACTATTATTTCCTATCATCTACCCCATCTTCATGGACGAATATATGTAATAGCTTGGATCCAGTCCCAAAATACTCCAGAGACTGAAGAAAGTAAAAATGTCAGCATTCAATCCTGTCAAGCTCCAATAAAACCTGCATTTGACTATTATCCAAATACAATCTGTTTCCATCCTTCAGCTGTTTCAGCAGCACCGAGCAGCTGGAGTCTGGACAGCGGAACCAGAGAGGCCCTGCCATTCCTGTCTGCTCATGTTGGGAGCATCCTGGTCCCACCAGTGCCTCCCCGAAGCCTGACCCATGGTAAGGAAATGGTCAGAGGATCTGCAGAAGAACACTGCAACAATGCCCAGATAAATCATGTGAAGGCCAACACAGACATCTTTATGACTTCTCTTAAAAAAAGGGAATTAATCGAGGAAAATATTTTCCTGGTTCACTTGGCTGACAATTAACCTAAACCTTGAAAACTTCAGAAGGGCTGTGAATGTGCTTTGGGACTGGACTTAGATTTTTAAATGATGTAAGGTAACCTGATGTCTTGCTGTAGGTTTTAATGTATAAATATATATTGAGCTCAAATTATTTTTGGAAACAAATATTACTTTAAATTTTTATCATCCTTCCAAGGACAATCAAGTACTAAAAAGTAATTGAGATTTCAGATGTGGATTGCTAATGAGCCTGTTTTCTTGCCACGGGAATCTTGATACAATATCAGCTGTTGGTAAAATTCCGCTGCATTTATTTTTTACTTCCATTTTATGTTTATTAAAAACATTAGACTGTATTTACATAATAATACTAATTTCTGAAAGTGAGTGTTCAAGTGTCAGGATTAACATTTGCTTTAACTAGTATTGCACAAATTAAGAAGTATGAACAGGTCAGTGATTTTGCTCTATCTGACTTCCCTTTTAAGGCCACTATTTACTACACTTTGATGCCTTCCACCATCATCTTAATGATGCTCCCCCAGCGCTGCCTGCACGAACACTGCGCAAGGTAAATGTTTTGTCATATTTCAGAACCATCTATCCAGTATCACCCTAATATTGCTTAGATTAGAATTTTAAGATATACCTGTTATACCCAGTTTTAGGAGAGATTAAAAGCAAAAATCAGTATCCCTAAGAGAAACATGCAAACTCTGCAAGCTGTATAAGGGTCCCCTAGGTTATTTGAGAATAAAATGCTAAAAAGTGAAGCACGTCACCAGGATATTTAAAAGAAAAAAATAACATTCCTGTTTGTTCTTTTATATAAGCTGTTCACTTTGAACGAGTTCATATAAATTATGTCCAATTTTTGCTCATGCTCCCATGTGAGAGGATGAGTCCAAAGTTTCCTCTTAGCTTAATAGGTACTCGGGAAGGAAAATGAATCTTTGCTGCCAAGCTGGGCTTTCAAAAGCAAAGGAGGTGGTACACAATGTATACTAAACTTGGCTGAACATCTAAGACAACACTGACAAACAAGCCTTTTCTTAGCATATATTTTCCTTCCCAGTTATTCAAGTACATTGATTAAAATAAATTAATTAGGCCCTTATAAAGGAAATAGCCTGTTTATTATCTCTATTTCGTTTTCCATAATTTATTTATTTCCCAAAAATTCCATCTTGACTTCACTTCGAATTACCTCTCCACTGAGTTCATCTATAAATTCTTAAAAGATTATTTTTCATCTCTACTCTTGTTTCAAATCTCTTTTAAATGATACATTCACATAATCAGCTATTGAGGCTGTTATGATAGCTGTAATATTATTTCCCAATTTCTCAAAGTTCTTTTGAAATGTGTCAAGTGTGATGATTTTTTCAATTTCTATAGAAATCATTGATCTATTTTTTCTAATAACAGCCATTTCATTAGGTACAAAAAGGGAAGTAAAAATATTTAAATTCATCCTTAATTCTTTGATTCCTAATTTTACTGTATGAACACATGGTTTGTGTCAGATTTGTTTTGCAAACCCAATTGTCTTTCTACTAGAACACTGAACAATTTGCATTTCCATTAATCTCTTATTTTATGTATTTAATTTTTTTTAACTCTTCAATAAAAATCCTAACGTTTCAAATATAACCAACCCCTTAATCCATTTTAAACTTACTTTCTTCTTAAGTGCATCTATCTAGATGACAGTTAGAATCATCTTTATATTGCCTATGAAAAAAATAGGGAAAATGTGTGTGCTGTTTTTGCCGTCTTTCATATATGCAAATATTAATATAATGTAAAGCACCTCCCAAGCCTATTGATTTGAAGTTTTCCATACTTGAATAAATGCTGAATGTTCTATTTTATATGCAGATTGCATCCAGTTCACCAAGAAATTACCCTTAAAAACAAAAAGCAGTCTTGCCTAGAAATTGTACATATTTAACTAAAATTAAGTTGCTTCGTGCCAAATTATGATATAGAAGAAAGATTTATAGCAATGAAGAATTTAGATGTCCAAATGAAGATTCACATTCAGTCTTTAAACAATATTGAAAGGCTCTGAAACAATCTATTCCTTTTTTAAACCATTCAGTTTTAAAGTATTCTGTAAGATTCCAAAACTCACGTGCTTTTTTGGATATTTTGCTTGGTCCAGTTATAAGGACATTGTTCAGCTGTAGATATTGTGCTTTGCGTTCAATATTACCTAATAAAAATGTTGATATTTTGTTATTTTTCGGTTCACCAAAAATATATACAGATTGGATAATGCTACCATCAGAAACAGGTGTAGCATTTTAGAAGCTTAGAGAAGGTGAGATATGCTTCTTTTTAATTGAGATGAAAATCAAGGATATCACTACCATAAAATGATCTGAAAATAGGAATACTATTCCTTAATCTATTGCAAATATGAAGTATTCACCATGGAACTACATGAAACTCTTTATATGTTCTAATATGTCCATGCCTGTCTCTTTTGCTTTGCTTTTCCATTTAAATAGTCTCCTCTTCACCCGATACCTGCATCCCCCACAAGTCCCCAGTCTGGCCTGGATGGAAGCAATTCCACTCTTTCTGGTAGCGCTAGCAGTGGCGTTTCCTCACTAAGTGAAAGTAATTTTGGCCATTCATCTGAGCCCCCTCCTCGAACAGATACCATGGATTCTGTCCCAAGCCAGACGTGGAACACTGATGAAGACTTAGAGACGCCCTATCTCCCTGTCAGGTACAGTCTCTCAGAACCTGATGTTTTAGAAACTCTCAAAACCCAGCCATGCCGAAGCCACTCCGCTCCATCTGGAGTCATTCCTCAGGACACTATGGACCCTCCAGCTCTACCCCCTAAACCATATCATTCCCGTCACCCAAACGAAGAGGGAATGATTCTGGAAGAGGACGAAAAATATCGAGCACTGCATCGCAAAATTGCCCAACCGGCTACTGGTGCAAAAGAGGAGCAAGCAAGGGTGGCATGGGAGCAGGGCATCAGCGAGCAGTAGGCAAAATTGTCAAGAGTATAGTTTGTACGATCATTCCAGGTTTTAGAACCAGAACAATGTGTGAAAAAGCAGAGAAGTTGATTATTTTTCTTCTGCTCTGTGAGATTGACTGGAATCAGAGACTGAGCCAGCATGTAAAAAACTGCTGCTTTCCTTTTTATTTAATTTTATACTTTCCAGGTTTTTAGTGGTTTGGGATTTGTTCTTTTCCCCAGACTGGATGCTACATTCCTTCTACAATTTCAGATAACAGGAAGAATTGAGCGACACAAGGGGAAGCGGCATGGGATTCTTACAAGCTTTCCTCTTGGTTTGATGATGTGCACAAATCAAAGGAGTTGCACTAGGAATGTGTTTATTTGTTGTGTTAAATGAATTTGGAGATTCCATGAAATGTCAAGCCAGAAGGTGCAGTTTAAAATTTTAAGTACAGTGAAATCTGCTTTTGAAGATAACTGGATCTTTCAGGCGTCAGGCATATGAACTCTTTTTGGTGATCTCCTTGCACTGCCTCAGGAATGCTGAAGCAATCTGACTTATGTTCGCTTGCTATTGCCTATTTTACATATTTCCTAGTTTGCTAGACTTTTTATTTCAACTTTTATTTTTCTCATCATGGTATATTCAAACAACCTGTAGCCCATTTTATGGCCAGCTGTGCCTAAAGAAGCTTTTGGCCCCAACATTCTTTTATTTCTAAAAATGGTGTTGCCAAAAGCCAATTCAGGATTGGCAAAGGAATAACTATGAGTCAGCAGCTGGGAATCTGGTCTAGAATAAAATAAAAGGAAGATCTGAGTGCATACTTGATCTTTGCCTCAAACGTCTTGTATCATGTTCCCCAAAGACTTTCAGATCACCCAAAAAATAAAAACCCTGTTCCAGTGGATTAAGGTAGAGGTATTAAAATTGTGACTGATTTAAAGACATTGACATACAGATAAATGAGCTACTTAATTTGTATTCAAGAACTAGTTCTGCCAATTAATTTTACATGTTGCCATTATACATTCTCACCAAAGGAATCATGATACATGGTGCCATATATTATGCAGTAGTTGATAGCGTAACTAAACTTGGAAAAGTGTATGAAAATATATGAAAGGAATACACACACTAAGCAATATGGGAAACTTATAATGCAAAATAGTTTTATATTGATAATGGAAGAATTTTAATCAATGCTTCATTTTCTTATAATTCATTCCAGGTTCTTAAAATGGAAAATATAAAGGGAAAAGCTTTAAGATCCAGATTTGTTTTTATTTTTTGCCCAGTCTTTGGAAGGGTAAACATTCCATTTATTTTTACATTTTTCACAAGCACATTGTGAAAAATGTATAAGTTGATGACTGTATCACAAAAGTCCAAACTAAATTACCATATTTTTCGGACCATAAGACACACCGAAGTATAAGACGCACCTTAGTTTTTGGGGAGGAAAATAAGAAAAAAGCTGATTGGTGGGTGGATGGCCTCCTGAAATACTCCCAATCAGCTGTTCCCAGAGGTGAACTTTAGCAATAGGTTCATTCGTTGTGAGCTCTGCACCTTGCTTTTTTTTCAGCCTCTCAAACCTCCATTTGGATTTTACTCTGTGTTTCTCCCACAAAAATCAGTAATTAAGGTATCTATCCATTAATAAAACATGCAACATTGGTAGAATGGATTTCTTGTGCCCTTTATACTCTCAAAATGTACTCTTCTTTGAAGCAGACTTGAGAATAAAAGTGAAGAAGAATAGCCAATGTATGAGTGAAGGTCTGCTCGTGAAATGTTAAATAGAATCTAGGAAAAAAACAAATTTAAAATCTTCATTTCTTTAATCAGTGAATTATTTGTAGGGGGAAAAAGGAAACAAATCTAAAGACCAAGGGTACAGTGTTCACAGCTTCCTATGGCTGAAATTGCTTTTCATGGAAGTGCAAGTAGTCCTTGACTTAAAACCATTTGTTTAACATCCACTTGAAGTTATGACAGTGCTGAAAAAACTGACTATTCATTGGTCTTTGCACTTACAGCATCCCCACGGTCATGTGATCAAAATTGGGCACTTGTATTTATAATGGTTGCAGCATCTCAGGGTCACATGTTCATGATTTGTGACCTTCCCAGGGGTTTTCCGCAAGCAAAACCAATGGGGAAGCTCACTTAACAATTGCACTATTTAGCAATAGACCATGACAAAAAAGGTAGTGAAATCAGGAGAGACTCTCTTAATTGCATCACCTAGTAATTGAAGCTCCTCTCCCAATTGTGGTCAAAAGCTGAGGACTACCTGTAGTTGTTCAGTTACTTTCCTCAGTGTCTCTTCTGTGCAAAACACATGTTAAGTTCTTAAGCGAAGTGACATGAAATTTTTATTTTGTTTACATTCATTTCTTAACTTAGTCCCATTGGTGCCCCCATTTACAAAAGCAGAGTAGGAAATATAAGTTTCAAATTTTAGAATATCAAACATCCTAAATTTCACTCATACAAAACTGCAGCAGGATTCTTAAAGCATATAATCTGTTTGAAGAGAGCGGCAGCACACTCCCAAGCATGTTTAAATAAAACATTTGTTTAAATTCACTGAGTCTTATTCTATAGTAAGTGATGGTTAAAGGATTGAATTCTGGATGTTAAACTGTATGTTTTTTTCTTTTTATTTAGCTTGAAGTTTTTTTAATGGTCCAAATGATATTTAATAAATTTATATAGCCGACCGTCTACTAATGGAACTCTGGGTGACAACAAAAGATAAAATATAACACACAAATCAGTTGAGGCCGCTTAAAAACACTTTACCAGCCCCTCTCCCAGACACAAGTCAGGCTCCATTGATATTGTGGCCTGGGTGCCTAAAGGTTTCCACAGACTTCTAGAAGGTTGAACTATTCCAATGTTCAGCGGGAGGTTATTCCATAAGGGAGGTGCCATAACAGAGAAGGCACAATTCCTAAGATCTACCAGGTGACTGTTTTCCACCGAGAAGATTTGGAACATGCCCATCTTTATGTATCTAGTGGAACAGGCAGAAACAAATGGTACTGCTCCATGACTCATAGATAAGGTAACAACCAGTACCTTGAATTGCACTTGGAAGCCTACTGGAAACCAGTGAAGTTTATAAAGCAGCATACTGTATTGTGCCACTGCATTGTGGGCTAGTTGGAGCTTGCAAATGCTCTTCAAGGGCAGCCTCATATAGAACATGCTGCTATAAGTCTAAATGGGGTGGGGGTGGGGTGTTTGAGCACAAATTTGCTGTAGTGAAAAAAGAATCAGGCTAAAATCCAGGAGATTTGAGTTCTAGTTCCGGAACTCAACTGGGTGGCCTTGGTCCAGTCATTTTCTCTCAGCCTAGGAAAGAGACAATTGCAAACCATTACTGAAAAAACTTGGCAGGATAACTTCATTGACTTGTCCAGGAAATCTCCAAGATCTGGATATGATTGACCAGAGGAAAGGAAAATTGGGAGGTTATTAGGGCACTGCCTCCCAATCTAGGAACTGGCACAACCGATACATAAGATGTCTCTACTCAAGGACCTTTTTCCCACAGCTGCTATATGTTCCTCAATCAGAAGTTGAGGACCACCAGACTGCACACCGTGGGAATGTCATCCCATCCAGAATTAAGAAGGGAAGATAACTAGATTCAGGTGGCTTTAAAAGACACAGGTAGTCAATCTCATCAGTTGAGAAAAAAAACTTTTCTCCACCAGACTTCCAGCATCCAGGTACTGGCAGACTATCTCAACAGTATCAGTTGGATGGCCTGGGGCAGAGAGGTATAACAGTATCATCAGCATACTGATAATACTTGATTCAATGCCAACAGGTGGCCTCACCCAGAGGTTTCATGTAGATGTTAAATAGGTTTTCAAAGACCAAGCACATTCATATTGCCATAATCGCCAAGTTCTGTGGAGAAAGGCCCATTTCGATATATTAATAAGAATTTTCAAGATCCATTATTTTTCAGTTTCTTTTATGATGTTGGTGAGTGTCCACACAGGTTTGTAATAGCTTTTTAAGGGAAGCATTGTGTATATATCTGTGTGCAAAGTATAAAATCAGATTTCCAGTATATTTTAAAAGATAAATGTGAAACTAAGCATTGTATAATTTGGAACTGGAAGATCACAAAATACAGGTAGTCCTCAACTTATGACCAAAATTGAGCCAACATTTCTGTTGCTAAGGAAAACATTAGTTAAATGAGTTTTGCCCCATTTAAGACTTTTCTTGTCACAGTTGTAAATCACTGCAGTTACTAAATTAAGTAATGTGGTTGTTAATTGAAACTGGTTTCCACATTTGACTTTGTCAGGTCGCAAAAGGTGATCACATGACCCCAGGACACTGCAATCATAAATATGAACCAGTTGCCAAGCATCTGAATTTTGATCACATGACTGCGGACACTGATTGTCATGTGAAAAACAGTCATAAGTCACTTTTTTCAGTGATGTAACTTTTAACATTCACTAAATGAATTGTAAGTCCGAGGACTACCTGTATATGGGTAGAAGTCAGGCTCTTTATTAGATACCCTATGCTGTATTGCTAAAGTTGCTTATTAATTTTTCAGATTACCAAATAAGCACTATTGCATGGAATCTATGTGTTAAAGTGGCTTTCTGTAAAAAGCATCTCTTTTTTTTGGACGCAGGTAGCTAATGGAAAATAATCTTTTTATATTTTTGGACACAAAATAGCACAATCATGCAGCCTTGAAAAAGGTATAAAGTGCTCCAAAATATGTTGCCTGGAAGAGAAAGTTTAAAGACATTAGTGGTTGGAAAATGGGATGAATTCATTCCATCATGTATTAGTAATAGAGAATATAGTTAAATTTTGTTATTATAGGAAAAACAAATCCTTTCCCAGGAAGTGTCCCCATAATCATTTTGACTCCCTATCCCATCCTTGTCCTCATTTTATTGTCAATGGGGACTAAATAATTTTCTATATGAAGAATAATGAGACTGCAGGAACTTTAGAAAGGGACTATAATTTGCTTAATTTTCTCTGTATTATGTTTTATGTAGATATCTCACATGAATGCTGTGTAGTTGTACAGGAAATTGAGCAAAAAATGTATAGATTGTGATGTCTGGTATTCTGCCCTGTAAATGTGTTTTTTAACCTATGCCAATCTTATTTAAACACAAACACACATACACACACACATTAAACCAGTTCTCTTTTTGTGTATTCTTGTTCAGAAAACCTGTATTAATTATAAGGAAAACAAACTAAAGGAAAAAATGTACCAGAATCCTAAAGGTATTTGGTTGTATATATTGTGATAGCATGTTTCCAGAATCAACAAATAAGTGATGTGAATTTTAGGTGTAAATATCTGATGTTTTGTTTTGGAAATTTTATTTCCCCACTCAACTGCTGTGATGTGGAATTAAAGATTAATACTGATATTAAAAAGCATTGAGCAAATATATTTTCTGAATTAGTGATGAAATATTTATTTAGATGGCCAAGTATATCATACCAGACTCTGTATGTATTCAGAAAACTAAAGAATACTCTTTATATATTAATCAACCAGCCCAGAAGAGAAAAAGACTCCAGTACCTCTCCATCAGTAATCAGCACTCGGATCAGCATAGATTAACTCCAAGGTCAACTTCAGACCAACAATCAAGTAAGCAATATCCCAATCAAGAAACTGCCAAAGATCCCTCAGTGAACAGCCCAAAAGAAGAATCCCTAAGGGCACCTCCACCCACACACACAGGCAAGACACCAGAATATAAACTGACAGCAAACAGCGCTCCTTACTAGCACTGTGAAGATACCTAGTTAGGGTAATAATACGTCTGCAAAAAAACAACTCAGAATACCGAGGACCCCTCATTTCAACCCTGAGCTACAAATATTCTTTAAAATGAGTAAAGCAGCATAAAAACAAAACTGATAACTGCACTGTACTGTGCAGTGGCTCCTGCAATTGATGGTGTATAGTCGGGTTTAAGATAGTGAAATTGTGGAGGCAGGCTGGAGTTGCTCCCTTACTGAAGCCCAGTAAAGACCTAGACCAGTGATAGCTAACCTTTTTGCAGTTGTGTGGGGGAAGCATGGGGGGATCGCATGCATGTGTGCCCATATCCATAATTCATTGCCCCCTGCGCCCCACACACACACATGCATACGCGATCCCCCTGCACTCCCCCACTTTTGGCATACAAGGGAACAGTGGGCCCAGTAGGCCCGTTTTTCACCCTCTCCAGGCTCCAGAAGCTTTCTAGGAGTCTGGGGAGGGCGAAAACGGCCTTCCCCACCCCTCCGGAAACCCTCTGGAAGCCAGAAACTGTCCATTTCCCGACTTCCGGTGGGCCCAGAAGCTCCAAAAATCAGCTGGCTGGCACCTGCATGCATACTGGAGCTGAGCTGGGGCAACGCTCACGTGCCCACAGATATGGCTCCGCGTGCCACCATAGGTTCACCATCACGGACCTAGACAATCCGAAAAATTATCAACTAGTATCACTTCTCTGCCATCTCCACAAGGCACTGGAATGGATATGGATGATTCTCAACCGTATCTCAAAATTCATTGATGAAAAGATCATAAGGAAGCAAGCAGTTTTAGACCTTAGACAAGGTGGTTGTGGCCAAATCCTAAATCTTAATGCAACATATTGAGGATATTTTCAAAAGAAAGCTAATTACTGGAGTGGCTTTCATTGACTTAACTACAGCATATTACCCTGTTAACATAGGATATTGTTACTCAAGTTGATTATCACTAGAGATAATAAACTTACCAGGGTCATTGACAGCTTCCTTCAGAACTGTGACACTGAATGGTAAGGATAGCAGATGGAGGGTACAGAAGAAAGGGCTGCCACAAGAAAGTATATTGTCTCCTACATTGTATAACATATACGAATGATCAATCAATCCCCGACAACACGTCTATTCATCTATGCAGACGATACAGTAGTAGCCACATAAGAATCAACTTTTGATTAGGGGGATAGCTGGGAAACTTATAGTAGCACTTGAAGAATTAAGATATTACACTATCAACTATTTAAAGCCCAATCCAAGTATATGCTTTCCACCTTTGAAATTGAGATGCAAGGGAAGAGTTGGATATTATGTGGCAAGGAAACTGACTACAACACTGTCCAACACCAAAGCATCTTTGCATGACTCTATATACACTCTCTTTTAAACAGCATTGCCTAACATTAAGGCTAAAGTCAGCTCAAGGAACAATATAATTAGGACATTGATAAACTACACGTGGGAATTTCAACCATCTACATTGTACACGTCAGCTTTGGCCTTGAGCATCTCTGCAGCAGAGTATGTGCTTCAGGGTGGGTGCATCTGCACATGCAAAACAAGTTGATATCGCCATCAATGAAGCAGTACATTTAGTGACAGGTTGTCTCAAGCCTACACCAATTGAGAAAATATATCCACTTGTTGATATTGCTCCACCTAAGATCAGGAGAGAAGTAGCAGCAGATGCTGAGAGAACTAAGCAAGAGAATGATTGACATCCTCTAAATGGGACTTATGCCTCAAACCCCACCGACTCAGATCTAGGAAAAGCTTTATAGCAACTACAAACATTCTTGAGAGTATGCAAGAGCAAAAGCAAATTGAAAGATGGAGGAAGGAGACCATTGAGCAAGGAATAACATTAAAGGAGGATATGGCTGAAGGATTTGACCTCCCTTATACTTCTTGGAAGGCCCAGAATAGTTTGAGAGTTGGAGTGCCTAAATGTAAAACCAACATGCTCAAATGGAGGCTCTTAGAGGATAACAACACTCTATGTGAAAGTGGAGGAACACAGAGCCTGGCCCATCTACTGTTATGTCAGCTACTACTAGAAACATGTACCAATAATGACTTATTTTTGGCCAACAATGGAAATGAAGGAGGGAGGAGGAGGAAGGAGAAGAACAACAACATACAGTATGTCACAGAAATGAGTACACCCCCTCACATTTTGTAAATATTTAAGTATATCTTTTCATGTGACAACACTGAAGAAATGAC